>JABASI010004748.1:0-13486 GCA_019776505.1 Tomocerus nigrus | reverse complement strand
GAAGGAATAGAAGCGCATTTGCCTTCGCTGTGGAGGCTTATAATCGCTGTGGAGGCTTATAATCGCAGTGCGGACAGGATGGCTGGGAAGGAAAGGAATGGGATGGGAGAGCAGTAGACTCTTTCCGTGTATAGAATAGTACTGCGGGCGGGTGAGGAAGGATGAATGCATGCATGCATGCATTTGCCTTCGCTGTGGAGGCTTATAATCGCTGTGGAGGCTTATAATCGCAGTGCGGACAGACAGACCGACAGACACACAGAGTGTTATAGCATTATCAACAAGTAGCTCTGCTACTTAATAAAGGATAAGAAATAAAAATAAAACTGAACTTCAAACATCAAAATATGTAATATCAAATTATGTCATCAGTCATGTAATATCTGAAATAATGAATGAATGCTTATAAGTTAAGTATATCATTACAGATACAGATACAGTAGATAGATTGATTAGTTAGATACCAGTGAATGATTGGTCAAATAACAAATAATTCAGCCGGGGAAATTCGGGGTTTTTAGCGGTTTTGGTGCATATTTCCGAAATCCTTGCAATCTGCAGAAAAATTCTATACCTTCCGACATCAGCTGTCAGCCAGCGATCCGAGTCAGAAGTTTTAAGTCATAAGTTAGATTAGCTTAGAATAGAGCTATGGAGTATAATAATATTAGAATAAGACAATCAGAGAAAACTAATTTTCAATTTTGAATTTTGAACTTACCAGATGTGGTAGCATGTACGACATGATGACAGGTGAAGGTTTGAAGATGTATGAGAGTTTTGTACTTTGTAGAGTGTATGTGCACTGTGTACTCGATTCGGGAGTCAAGTAAATGTGACAGCCAACAGTGATACCAAAATTTTATTAGACAAGAAACAGTTTCCAATTTCCAATCCAAACTTCAATTCCAGCTTTCAATTCAAAATAAATTAATTCGCTGTTCGCATTATGCAAACTTCCAGTTTTCGAAAGTTTACAAGGAATGATGGTTTAAATTCTACCAGTCAACGACGTCATGTTGCGCAAGTAGTATGATTGGGCCAAATCCAGCAATCATTTTGAGCGGTTCATCATTTTAAATATTTGAATCAACGTAAACACAATTCACCGTTGGGTTTAGGTAACAAAAGTTTTGTATGAGCCTCGTCGACCAACTTTTACATTACATAACTTTTGCTACTTAATTTCTTCTCTTGGTGACCAATCGGGCCATTGTTCGTGCTTGTCACTTGCCACCTACTAAATTTTAACCTTTGACCATTTGACCTATCGTTCTCTCTTATAGGTGATTGATAGTCAAGGGAATAGGGAAGCCAGGGAAGGGACCCAGGAAGGACATTGCTGATTGCCAGCGACCGAACTGACCGTGTGTGCGTGCCCTTTTATCTAATCTAAATCTTGCTTGACTGAGTTGAGTTAGGTTATTAGGTTACATTACATCTACATCTCGATCACCTGCACAAGAAAGAGTAAATGTTTTATAGACATTATTTTGATATTTTATTTATATATTTATTTATTTCATATTTATACCATACCATTCTTTCAGCTTATTTTAAATAAATTGAGTTAAATGCTGAATCTCAAATTATTCGGATACTTTATATAATATACCTAGGTATACTGTTGACACAGTATATCTCTTTGACCTTTAGTTAATGTTGATACATCTTTTTAGACAGTTATCGTCACCATTAAAACATACAAAGAATCAATGGTGTACAAAGGAGGACGCGATGCCAGCAACAATAATGAGTTGTCAAGAATAGGCGAAAGTCTAAATTTGACCATATACTCTCAATCCCACGACGGTCTTGAAGATGACGTCGAAAATGCTGTTATTTATTTCGTGCTACCGCGTGGAACTACAGAAGCGACTTGTGTTGAAAATATGTCCCTCGGATATCACGTAACCATGAATAACTTGAACTATTTTCTATAACTGTATTCATTTGTTGGCATTCCGTTCATATGTAAGATTTTTTTTCCTAATGAGAGTTTAAGTATTATATTTTCGTTATAGATGTGCATTGATTCTGGAATACGAGCTAAATGGTTAAATGAAGACGCTTGTTTGCGTACTGTTCCTGCACCCAGGAATGTTTTCGTGTTAAGTTCTTTCACAGGCGCATGTTATGACTATTTGTTCTCTTTCTACGATACAATCAAATTTGAGTAAGTTTTGTCTATCAATTCATCATCCTCATGCTTCATAAAAGTCGTTAATGTGTCCATTGGCAAATTATTCACTGCAATTAGTAATTCATATTTGTATTTTTGCAGAATCATCGGTCCTCAATGTATTCGAATCTCGGTGGAAAGCAAATATGACATTCCCATCCGGAATAAAGGGCATCCAATGTTTACTCTTGCGATGCAAGATATCGTAATATCAATGACCGGGTATACTGAAAAAAAGAAAGAGAAGGTGCATTAAGCATTTATGTTATATTATCATTGATGTCAGGCATCATTCATTAAAATAGTCCGATAATAAATTCTAATGTATAGGAAGAGCTGGAAAGGTTGGTTAAAAACATGAACGGTACAGTATCTCCGGTTTTTACTTTGGGCACCACACACATTGTTGCCGACTTCTTATTGACAGAGAAGACTAAGTTGGCTTACGCGAAAGAAAAACCGGTGATGACTGCTGAATGGATAAGAGCAGCTTGGAAGGATAGTCAAAAGGAATTAATTCAAGCCACAGATCCTAAATATGTAAAATATTTATGTCCAACCTTCTACAATCTGAATATTTGTGTATCTCAAATTCCCTCAGCTAAGAAACTGGCTTTAAAAAGCATTATAGAAGCAAATGGTAAGTAAAAGAAAGATTTTTTGATCAGTGCATATGGCCTATTGTAGTTTTATGTAATTGCGGAGAATTAATAAATAATGAAAAAGCGTTTAATTTTAGGTGGAATATATTACAATGAATTGGCCCGCAACGTAGTGAATGTTCTTGTCATCCCAAATCCTGGAGGGGAAAAATATCGGTTTGCGAAGGATTGGAACATACCCTGTGTGACACCCAGTTGGGTAGAGAAGTGCAAGTCAGTATGTCATATTTTACCTGTAGAAAATTTCACTGTGAATGGAGAGTCCAATGATATCAAATCTTCAACTCCGACGAAATCCCAAAAAAAGAACTTTTTCCCCGCCGTTGTAAGTATGATTCGAAACACAAGCAGATTTGAAGTGGAGGCCACAATTTGTTCTTCGAGAAGCGAATCCGTGTTTTCCAACATGACTACGGATGTTCTTAATGTTGTTAAGAGAGCAAGTGACGAAGGGCCGTTTTTGGATGGGTGTAAGGTGAGGGTTAAGTATTTTTAAATGTCTAGTCTCTCATTCATTAATACCCCTATAGCCATAGTTGTATTTAAATATTGTCTTGTCACTAAAGATTTACTTATGCGGCTCGGACACAATGGAACAAGTTCGCAAGTTACTGAATGGGTCGGGTGCTACTAGATTAAATCGTCTTGATGAACATGTAACTCATGTTCTGGTCATTGGCTCCAAGATTCCAGACGACGACGCTAATCGCATCCAAAAACTTCCTACCAAGTAATTCCTACAACCAATAATATGTAACTATAATATAATAATCATAAGCCAAATCACGTGGTATAAACCGAATTCCTTATCCAGTGTCCATTAAATATCTATACATAATAATCCTACAATAACATCTTTTGTGGGTTTTATTAATTTTAGTGATAATTAGAAACATACCGAATTACTATCATAACGTAAAAAAATTGTCAACAGCTGTACATTATTTTTTATTTTATTTTGGTTATAGGCCTTTCCTGGTAAATATGGGTTGGTTGGTTGAGTCTGCCAAGCAGGGAAGCCCTGCCGATGAGGACATACATTGCTTTAACATCGAAAATTCAAAAGCAAATGATAAATTTCGTAAGAATATTACATCTCAACTTACGCCTTCGCTTAGTATTGGCGATCTTGTTGAACGAAAAGCTTCCAGCGCTAGGGACAAGCTTGCTGGTATATTAACTCCTAAACTTCCTCATCCTCGTCCGCTTATTGCTGCTGATAAATTAGCAAGTAGTGAAAAAAAAGCAAATTTCCCCATGCTTCCTAGTAGTATTGCTCAGCCTAGTGCGATAAATAACATTGAAGACCTGTCCGAAATACAGCCAGCAGCCGAAGATTGTGCTAATGGGTCACATGTAATTGATAATGATGATCTTGCTTCATTGACAGAGGGAGGGTATAGTAGAGTAGAAGAAGGAAGCCTAAAGGGTGAAGAGGACACCCATGCTAAGAAGAATCCTTTTTCGAAGAAATCCAGTGGGGAGAATGTTCGAGCTCTTTCTCAGCATAATAAATCAGCAGCGCGGTCAGCAGAGAAAAGCTCTGTTCAAGACGTCAGCCAAACCACCACCTATGACGGAGAAGAAAATGACACGAATTTCAACCCTCCGTTTGCTGGCATGACATTCGCCGTGCAGCTAATTCCACAGGAGAAGAATGACATTGAGGAAATAATATGTGAAATGCACGGAGAAATTCGCAAGGAGGGCTGTGATGTTGTTATTTTACCTGTTGCTTACGCCATGGATCAAAATCTAATCGGAAAGAGCTGTTTTACTAAGTATTGGGTGGTAAGAAGATACGAACGATACTAGTACAATTTTATTATGGATTGGAATTTTAATTGGAAATAATAAAACTGGTGGCTAATCACGCTTTCTGCTATGCACCTATTAAAGCTGGATTGTAACGAGGCCAGGACCACTGATATCCCGGAAGCCAAGTATCATACGCCCCTCCCTAAATTTAAAGGAATGCGAAACATTCTGGAGGGAGTTGTTATAGCTGTTAGTCAGTATGGCAATTCCGAGAAGAGTTATCTAGCCACATTAGCGATGGAAATGGGAGCAGAGTACGAAAGATTTGATTTAATAGCTCAATAGTTTCTTTTATTGCCGCTCAAAATGTATTGATCCTTACTTTTGCTTATTACTTAATAGGTATCAAGATGTATTTTCCAGGAAGAAGACACATACTACTCAACGGACCACACATTTGATTTGTTCAGTTGCGGATAATGATAAATGTACTGCAGCGAATAAATGGGGTGTTCCTGTCGTGACTGCTGATTGGATTTATGACTGTTATCGGAACAGAAAAGCTTTACAAGGGGTCAATTATCATCCTAGTAATAAGAAAAGTGACTCTGACTCGACCATTAGTTGCATTCCAGTAACTCCAAAAGCAAATAATGCGACTACGAACAAACATGCTCAAAGATTGACAGCTTTATCATCCGTGGCGTTCTATCCTCCATCGACTTCAAAACCATTAAAACAACCTGTAGCTGCTTCGGATGTATTTGCTACCCCCAAAGCTATGAAAAGAAAATCCAGTACCCAAGTTACTCCTGTGTCATGTGGATCGATTTCCGACATTGATATTGATATAGACTCTCAAACACCTGGTGAAAACAGACGCTCGAAAGGAAATGATAGCGACCTGGACTTAGTGCCTGCAAAACCTGTTGAAGAATCACCGCTACTCTGGGGTCTCAGTCGCGAGGCTTCGAGACAATTAAAAAGGGGATTTGCTGCTGCTTGTTCAAATTCTCCAGGCCCTGATATAACCTCTTTACAAGTCAAGTTTAAGAGAAGGATACCAGATGCTGTATTGATGAATAGCATTTGGGCAGATCTCAAGGAAAAATATCCTCCACAGAAAGCAATTTCTCAAAACAAATCGTCGACAAATCAGCTTCCTGTTGTCAGAGTGTCATTGAAAAACAAAGCGGTATGAAATAATTTTTGGAAAGTAAAATTCGTAGGTACGTTTGTATGTGTCATAAAATCTTAGTTCTGTAATGGACACGATGAATTCGTACCTACTCTACTGTCCCAGTAATACCCAAAATTATTTTTAATACCTAATATATTGCTATTTACGATTTTAATTTCTAACAGAAAACAAGCTCCAAACAAAATGATATCCCACAAAAGCCAGATTTGGAGGAAGATCCCAGGAAAGAATATGAACAAAAGGGAACTAAAAAGAGAAGAACTAGTCCCAGTCCAGTGGAAGTTCCAGAAAAAATTGAAATGGAAATTTATGAAATTCCTGCTGACAATGATCATTCTGTTTCAAGGTAAGCCATCATTAAAATTTAATGAGTTATTGTTAATGATCAATATTTTTTATTAACTATCAATTTATTTTCAGCCACATGAATGAACAAATAGGCGTAAATGAAATAATGAAAAATATTGTTATGTTCATCTCTAAACGATGTGAAAAAATGGAGGATTTGATCCATGCTATTGAAGCCATGGGAGGTAAAGTTACGGCAGAACTTAAAAATTCGGATCTTACTCATTTAGTTTACCAGGTATGTTGTCTTTATAAGCATTTTTCATTAGTATAGGATGAACTTAATACAGGCTTGACAAGGTACAAGTATGGGGGGGGTGCATTTAAACTTATGATTTTTATTTTTATCTGTTAATCTTCCCATTTTCTTATTGCATCTTGTTAACTAGTGATTTTATCGAAAAATTAAAGAGACACCAAATGTTCAAAATTTTATCCTACATAATCCTGAAAATGTTGACTGTGATATTGATTGTCGTTGTGCTAAAAAGTCAAGTATTGCCTGCAACATGAGATCAAGGAATGATTTCACGTTCCCAATACTAAACTCAGGATTGCAGAATGTAAATGTAGATATATGGTGTATAATATCTATAATTAATATGTAATAGTATATGCATGTTATGTGTGTATACAGGTAATACAGGTCTTTTTCAAGACCCTTTTTAAGAAGAATTTTTACATGTACCTATTCTTTGAAACTGACTACGTGGCTTGACCAAATTATGATAATTTGAGGGATGGCATTAGTTTCTCGCTGACACCAAATTTCATAAAGAATCGAACTAGGCTAATTTCGATGTCGGCGGTTAACTGATTCAAAAGTTATAAACAAAAATGTCGGATGCCATTTCCTCCACGAATTTTCACATCTAAACCAAAATTGTTGGTGTTTTATATAACTTCCGAAACTAGGTATAAAAGTATAAACTCCAATCCTTGGTATGACATAAATACCATGTGAAATCGAAAACCAGTGTAAATATGTAAATTATGTAGTGTATTGTTGTCGTCAGTCATTTTTTCTATACTATTAAAAAGAAGATACATATATGAAAATGGAACGATTTACATGTAAAAGTCAGAATTCCCCATCCCCACTTATAATTCGGACTTGTATCCCTAGACTTTCCAGACCTTAAAGATTATATTTATTAGTTTTCACCTTGTTATTGTTTGGAATTTCAGGGAAAAAACGCTCATATGTCGAAGGAGGTGAAAACTGTGGCGAATTCGGATGTGAAAGTAGTTGATCCTATTTGGATATTTAGATGTAAAGAGAAAATGACGTTATTGGATGAAAAACTGTATCGTCCGGG
The DNA here is from genome assembly GCA_019776505.1 of Tomocerus nigrus. Lineage (NCBI taxonomy): Eukaryota > Metazoa > Arthropoda > Collembola > Entomobryomorpha > Tomoceridae > Tomocerus > Tomocerus nigrus. Next base: position 6,016 of record JABASI010004748.1, on the reverse strand, counting down.
AAAAGTATCAGAGTCTATAGCTTCTACAGAAAAGAATAAATCGAGTTCAAAAGGTAGTCTAGATGCTCTTGAGAATCTAGTGCAGCAACACGATCTCACAGTTGAAGAAGAAATTGATGCTTCCTACGAAGACACCCAAGGTAGAACAATTAAATACAAAAAAACTGAAAATAAAAAAGTTAAAGATGATGATTCAGACGAGATAGAATGTGAGAATGATGACAAGTGGACTAACGATGCTAATCACCGTCCAAAATCCGCAAATAAAAATGAAATAGAAAATGTACCAAAAACAACTGAAACGGGAAAGGTGAATGAGAAAAAGGGAATCGAAAACCAACCAGAGGAGGAAAAACCTAAAAAAGTGTCAAAAACAAATGCAAAAGAAAATAGTAACTCGAAATATAAACAGGAACAAGTTCAAATTAATTCGAATGAGAAGACTGAAGAACCAAACGCCAAAACCGGTAGAGTCACTAGAAGTAGAAGTGTTGCGCAGCCCATTCAAAATCAAGTCAACGACGGTATTGCCACAACCAAAAAGAAAACCTCCGAAGTGGAAGAACCAGTTGGGAAACTAATATTTTCCATCTCTGCATTAAATGATGAACAGAAATCATTTGCCATACAAGTTATTGAAAAGCTTGGTGGTTCCATTTCCAAGGAGTCTATATTCGATTTCAACACCGATGCCGTTATTGCCGGTACTTTAGCCAGAAGTGAGAAAGTGCTTGGAAGTCTTGCTAGTGGAAAAAAGCTGTTAAAGCTGTCATACATCAATGCATGCAAGAATGCAAACAAGTTTGTCTCGGTAAGGACGTTTATAACTAATATGCTAAGTGTATAAATAAATTCTGTATATGGTCTTCTGGCAACTAACTATTTTTTTGTCAGCTTGCAGATCATATTTGGTTACTAGAAGACGTAAAAAACGATCTAGAAAGACAGGTCGTTGTGGCTGCTAACTACTGGAGTGAGCGAATTAGAAAAAATCCATTGGACAAACCATATGCAAAGTACAAAGTATTTCTAGTGCCGAGTAAGAAGGGACCTGGAATGACGCGTCTCATTTTGGCAGGCGGTGGCTCTGTTGTGAACTCCATTGCGGAAGCAAACCTGGTTGTTGCAGAATCAAGGGACAAAATTCCAAGTGAAATTCCAAGTAACGTCCCAGCACAATCGGTAACTTATCTCAGCGAAATATTACTATTGCAATCACAGAAAAGTAAAAATTAGCCATGTATGTAGTCTAATTAGAGAGAAACTTATTGTTAGTAACTGTAAGAATGTTGGCTTTTCGCATTACATTTATCTATACCAGTAAATACTGCATTTAGTGAAACTTATTATTGATAGCAAAACTATGTCCTGGAACTTGATGTATTAAATTGTAGAGGACATTAATAATTAGTGTATGTTATTCGGATTAGAGAATAGTTAGTCGACTTCTTAAGGACTTAAACTATAAAATAATTAAAATTCTTGATGAGACACTTTACCTTAATTTCTTACATGCAGTATTAGCTATTAGAAGTTAATATTGTATGCTGACATATTAAGATGGAATGAAAGATATGTATATGTATGGTAGTATGGTACTGCAATGTGCAATTATTAAATATCTTAAATGTCTTTCTGTATATACGTAAATGAGGCAACATCTGTCCGCTTTGTTATACAAATTGGAATTTGGAATATGATGGATGGACAAAATGTATCTGTAACTCTAAAATGCTAAAAGTTACTAAACTAAAAAATTTATATGTAATGTGCACAAGTAAGTAATTCATATGTAATGCATATATTCGGTTTGTATGTAGCTTTCTTTATGGATAATAAAAAAATTGACATTGAATCAACCGATTGTATATTTGTGGATGTACCCGTATGGTATTATTTATTAAGTGGGATTGCAAATTACTGCAGTATTATGATGGTTTTTTTAGATGTACTACTAATTTACTAAAAAAACCAATAAAATTATAAAAATGGTACACATACGATTACGGTAGCGGCTATTTTTATAAGTATATAAATATATCTCCTACAGCAACTGATAATAATATTCGTTTTCCCGGTATAGTCGTTGCACTACTTTCCTCAAAATGTTATTGAACTCTAGAATGTACTGTTAGCAAAATCATGTTATTAGAAATCATCTCTATGTAGCTTGCTCATCTTTGTTAACTTAAGAGTCAAAATTCAATTCAATTGTAAAGTAATATTCGATTCATCATTCAACATGTCTGACACAAATACCCTTAAATTAGAGCCTGAGCCTATTAACACAGTTGGTAAAGGTAGTGTTGAAGCTATAGATGATAAAGTAGAGGAAGTTCCACCCCAAGATCAAGATGTAGATGTAAGGATAGAGCCAAATAGAAACGTCCGATACCAACGACCTGTAGATTTGAATCGGGTGGCAACTAAACTTAGATTTCAAGAAAGTGCCAAAATGTCACAATGGCAAGTTAGGCTGATAAATATTTGTAACATGATCAATGAACGTTTAAGTCCTGGGTTAAAGAGCCTGGAGGCGATTGGTGAAGAATTGACATTCCAAGTTGTGGAATGCAAAAGTGGGCAATCGGATAATCTTATTGGAGCTTGGCTTATGACTATTCGATTAGCTATTGGAAAAATTCAGTTTCCACCAGGACATAATGATACTGTTGCAAAGGAATGTTGGGAGAAGCTGTCTGCTTTGGCAGAAATGGCTGTTCGTGCGATACAAACTCATAAAAAGATGTATAAACCAACTGTGGCACAATTGGAGTTCATCCACAATAAATATGCGAAATATGTGCAAATGGTAGGCCGACCTCTGATCACGGATTCACCAACTGAAGTGGTAATCACCGATGTCGGCAGCAGGAATTCCAGAGAACCCTCCATTCCTGATAATTACATTCCAGGCATTTGTTCTGCTTCTGTTGCAGTATTTGAGCGGGATATAATATTGGTCCATGATCAAGATCGACAAGCTCCAATTTTTCATATAAAGGAAAGTGAAGGTGTGGGGAATTACAGTCGATGCATTGAGGTTTTAAAGCTCTTTATAGAGCAAACAACAGGAATGGTAAAGAGATCACATGAAAAGATGCTTTCTGCAGAAGCGGAACAAGAACCTATGCCACAATTTTTACGGACCGAAATGACAAACTTATTGGGGCTTCTGATTAAATATGATAAAGCGCATCGGCTCCAGGAAAGATCCTGTTCCACACAATTGAAAATTACGATGAGATCATTGAATGACACCATCAGAACATTTCTTAACCACGTAGAAGCATTAAAACTCATTTATGTCTGGGTTTTGACAGCTGTAGAAGCCTGTTTTGATAAAATTAAAGAATCTTGGCCAAACATCAATTTCACGGCAGAGCCGTTTTATCGCGATAAGCATAAAAAATTGCTAGATCCTAAACGAAACCCTTGGTGGCACCCGAAAAGATTTCTCAGCTCTCAGAAACTGACATTTTGGGAAGATATCTGTGAAAATGTTGGGAAATTCGAGAAATTCTTCCGGGGATGGGGAATTGGAGCTATGCAGTTGATTAATTTACGAGTTTCTATCCCTACTGACCTTTCCTCACTTCTGTAAGTTCTCTTTTCCTATATATTTGTACCGATGTCGAATTGAATTTTAATTTTCGTAGTTCATAGTTAAGGTATTATTCTCTAAAATGGCCTGTTTTTCTGCTAAGTTTCGTAGAGCATGAAAAACAAGAATTTGACTATTCGGAGTCACCAGGAAGTGAGTGCGGCTATCAAATAAAATCCTATTATTCTGACGTGTTCCATATCGAAGAGCAAATGGGAGCACCCTCTAAAGGAAGGAGACATCACCTTTCCCATACAAACACCTCGTTTGAAGAAATCGAACTGAACCTGGACGAACATGCAGACCATCCTGTTCTAGAATATAATGACCTATTTCCTTTGGCCAGTCCAGACACATCAGAAACTTCAGAAGAAGAGACTAAAACTGATGTCACCTCGAAGTTATATTCGCCCACTTTCTCCATTGCATCAACCGTAAAGCCTGTTAATAAGCCGGGTAAAGTCATTTCTAGCACATCAGAAATTAAAGGAGGCCACGTGTCAATTGTGGCCTTAGGTACTGTCTCCGTTCAATCCGATCCAAAGACTGTGAAGGAAGTACTTGATGTAATTTCTTCAATTTCCAAAATTAAAAGTGATCACACTTCAATTTCGGCCCTGCCCAATATTACAGTTACCGAAAATGCAGAGCATGATAAAGAAGTGGTTAAGGTCGTTTCACCTGCATGCAAAACAGAAAGTGGCCACACGTCAATTGTGGCCTCCCACATTGTCTCCGTTACATCGATTGCAAAGCCAATAAAAAAAGAAACGGACATAATATCTCCTGTGTCAGAAGCGATAAGTGAACCTTCAATTATAGCCTCCCCCACTGTCTCCATTCTATCAACTGCAAAGCCTGCGAAAGAAGTGGTTGAGATCGTTTCACCTGCATGCAAAACAAAAAGTAGTCACACTTCAATTGTGGTCCCCCACATTGCCTCCGTTGCATCGATTGCAAAGCCAATAAAAAAATCAGTTGACATAATTTCTCCTGTATCAGAAGCTATAAGTGAACCCTCAATCATAGCCTCCGCCTCCCCCACTGTCTCCATTGTATCAACTTCAAAGCCTGCGAAAGAAGTGGTTGAAGTGATTCCTCTTGCATCAGAGAGAAGTGGTCACAATTTAGGTTTGGCCTCTCCACCCGTATCCGTTACATCAACTGTTAGGTCGAAATCTTTTAAGAAGCCGGTGAAAGTCATTTCTCCAGTATCGGAAACGAATACGGACCTCGCATCAATGATAGCCTCGGCCTCTCTCTCCTCGATGTTAAATAATGTAAAGGCTGCCAAAAAACCAGGGGAAATAATTTCTGACCCGGAATCAGAAACGGATCTTTTGACATCGGGCTACGACAGAAATCGTTCTGTTGATGGAGATGGGGATGATGTAACAGTTGCAATGTCACTTGACAGCCTTAAATAGTTTCGGAGATAGGTATTCAATATTCGCATGATTATGATGACTGAGAAATGCTAACACGGTAACACGATTTACAATTACAAGTTTTATTTGCTTGACTTTCTCAAGAAACAATGGTAATAAAACATTCATGCATTCGTAATCGTAATAGTTATGCATAATTAATGTATGTTTGTCAAGGTGTACAAAAGTTCTTCGGTAAACTGTATCCTAAAGCTACTAAATAACTTCATTGTGAGTAAATTTATCGCTACTTAATCAAACGTAATAAAGGTATTTGTGTAAATTAAGTAAAATAAGTGTGGAGAAAAGAGCTGTTTTGATATCACTACCTTCAAATTAGAATGGCACCTATAGGTATACCTATACAGATCAAGTTGACATACCTAACTATTATCATGTATCATTTATTACAGATGTAATATTTTGTATCTTCCTATCTGTAAATTGTTATCCACAATTCCACACTATTGAATATTCAATATAACTGATTAGTTGGTACGCTATATATAACAACAAGCACTGCATGATGTTATAAATAAATATTATGCAGACTTGTGAATGTTTTGTTCTATTATTACATTACAATCAGTTATTATAATAAATGTTGCGTATTAGTATGAATATTCATAAATGGCTATTATTTTTTAGTCTCAAATTCTTTCCAGTTTCTTCACATAATTCTCAACACATACTAAGATAAAATGGCTGCTAAGGATGGCGAGTGCATAATGTCGCTCCAAAGAAGCTTCCTAAAACATACAGGTGTATATGTTGCTCTAAGTAAAATTAAACTCTTGCCCGATGTACCAATCATCGTGAAACTATCAATTAATTATTTTAGTGATAAGTGATAACTAACGCACTTAGTATTATTAGTAGGTAGGGTAATGGTAACAAATTATTAATTACCTATGTCCTTTTCTGAATCATAGTGTACGCATTGTATTGGGCAGTTATTTATAATATTTCTGATAGTACAGGTAAG
>JABASI010004747.1:0-13487 GCA_019776505.1 Tomocerus nigrus | reverse complement strand
AATAAATTCATGATTTTACTGTTGCCAATAAAAATATGTACAGGGTTTTCAAGTCCTGTGTACAGGGTAACTTCTTAGGGCGAGCTTACTACTGTTACGGCTTGCCGTTCGTTTTAAATTAAGTTTCAAAAGTGCAAATTATTAATCACAAAAGTCGAAATTAACTATTGACTCTTAAACAATAACGTTGAATAATCAGACTTAAAGATACCTAAATGTCTTTACTAAACAATACAGATCCTTATGAGAAGTCCTAGGACAATTTTAAAATAAAATGGATTTAATAGTTATAGGAAAAGGAGAAAAACCCGAGGGAAACCATTACCGATGTGTATCGTCGAAAATGTACTACAATGTATGTACAGTAGGAAACTGTACAATGTTTTCCTTTGTCTCAAATGAGAAAGTGAGTAGTAAATGTGGGAAGAAAAGCTGAAAGTGTGCGTATATATTTTATATGTGACATATTTAGTTGTCTAGTGTGTATATGGGTGCATTAGATTAGACAGAGAGGGGCAAACGTGCCTATTAGAGTTGGATTCTCATTGCCATAACTCATCCCCGGTCCTATGATGATTTATAGTTTTGGAAAATGATATAGACGAATGCAGTTCATAATATAATGTGGCACTAGGAAGTGAAGTCAGGTCCATCTCATTTCTCTGTCGCAGAATTCGGAGGGAAATTGTAGTGCACTTTTCTTTTATGGAGGAGGAGGAAAAGGATCTGTTTGCTTTAGTAGGGGAAAGTTGAAGTCTTTGGGATGGCTACTCTTCTGAACATCTATAGAGAAGAATTCTATCAGAATGGATTTCATCCACTTTATCCGATTTCTTTCTATTTCCTTTGCTTTTGGAAGAAGAGTGCTCTGCTGTGTGGCTGGACTTCTCTGTGCTGTGGGTGGAGAGAGTGGACTTAGCATTAGATCAAGGGATCTAACTAAATCCGTATCCTTCCATGTGCTTTCCTTCCACGTGGGTATGCACGACAGAACAGCAAGCTATTACTCATACGTCCTACTACATAAAGGACATAAAATGGAAGAAGCTATAGGTTAGTACATTTATTTATATAAATATATATCTTTGTTATATATATCTATATCTTGTAGAGCTATGTCATACGTAAATGGATGGGGAAAATTTCTTTTTCGACTTGAATTGACTTTCTTTTTCTTTGTTGTATCTTCCTCACCATAACATTTCCATTCGTTGAAAGTTTTCCTAGTTCCACCCCGCTAAAGTATACACATTCCTCACATATGCATTCCATTCATTCAATATTTCATTTCATTCTGGATTGAGACTTCCTTAGGCTTCTTCTTCTTCTGATGGAACTTTCTCCGCCAGCTTTCATCATCTATCATATCATATCAGTTTTCTATGTTGTATCTCAACTTTATCATCTCATATTATAGCTAGGGACAATGTGAATCAGGTATTCCATCGAGACTATATATAATATTTCTATTCTCTATAGCCTAAGTCATATCTGTCAAAGGCAGAGAGAGAGAGGCCAGGTCAGAACAGCATTGCATTCCTCACTCTGTGCATGTACACGATTTTGTAGTGTAGAAATAATACAATAGTCTTTTAGGACCACTCTTCCAGACCCTTATTGCATTTTAGTGACGCCTTCAATTTTGCGGCTTACTTATTGCACTCTCGACAAGACATTCTTGCATTCCTCATCCACCCAACCAGTCAAAGTCAACCATAACGCTCCTTTAATTCCCTTTTTATCAAACGGAAAACCTTCGATATCTACATTGTTCACGCTTTCCCTTTCCTATTCCAACATTAGACACACATTGACAAATACCGATTTTATCACATTCTGCTTCTACTAATATGCACATCATTCCAGAATAAAACCAAGATTTCCTATCTCCTCTCTAATATTGAAACTATAAATTCAGTTTCTATAAAGCTCATAAATTAGATAGCACAAAAAGATGTGTCAAATGGTAGTTGACTTGTAATTCCTCTATTACTTACTTCCTTCCCGAATATCTAGTCAAAACAACAAATCATATTTCAAAGAATGGTTACCTAAATTGATATTTCGACATCAACACTCAAGTGTGAAAAATAAACAATCATATAGGTTTCGGAAGAATATGATCTTCTACTTAAACCTTCTTGTCTTCGTGATCATTTGATCAAAAATCTTTTGACTTTACAGTAATAATCGTAGCCTTCGTAATAGTAAAGATTGCTGTATCTTTGCAGCCAATACTAATGAACATCTATCAACGGTACTACTGCAAACTGAAAGTAAGCATGCACGATGTACATGCAATGAGTCAAAGTTTGAAGTTATGTGGGTCGAGGAATGAAATTCACTTGCCATGTCGTGTCAGATTCGGATCACACAACCAACTGTCAATGGCATGGACAAAAGACCAAAATTGGCATCCTTACGCCCAACTCGCATCATTTCGTGTTTTTTCCTCCCTTTTCTTTTCACATCGTTACTTTAGGTGTTCGTCTCAACAACTCTTACATGTAACATCTCTAAAAATAGCCAGGAACATCATTGTTCGAAAACGAGGCCACGATACAGGAAGGATATAAACTCTCTGATTCTATCAGCAGATCATCCCATACATCCTTAACCTCAAGCTCAGCGCAACAAAATTCAACTTAAAGGCATTGCTTTCAGATTCAGACCAAGACTACGACATGACACGCTTTCTACTCTGTATCACTATCACTATATAGTATCACACTATCATTTTATAAGTTCAGGATAGCACAGAATACCACAAATGCAATAAAGTCTCATTTTCCACCCTGGTATTTCGTTCCATATTCTTAACATCAATCTCGATCCATCATACCGATAATCCAATGCGGCACATAATTCACGTTCTTATTTTTGACGAACATCTTACCTTCGCTCTTCGGGTTACATAAATTTGACGGTTATGATCAAAACAATGCAATCATTATCATAAAATAATTTGTTGACCCTTCGTAAACACGTTCAACAGTGGATGTATTTAGATTTATTACTGAACAAGATGGGATTAAATATTTTAAGACAAATGAAAATTATAGTTTTCTATACAAATTACAAAATTTATTTCTTTCAGATACTGGTAGTATATTATATGCGTTATAGAGATCCTGGACGAATATTTTCAGTTGATGTACCAGAACATCTCTGACTGAGAGGTATTGACATTTTACTTAACTCTTGTGAGGTATATTCCTGTAGGAGAAAATTTGGTTTTACTTGACAGGATGAGGATAGAAAAAAGGTTAAACGGGAGTTTTCAGGCATTGAGATGCAATGTCTAACTTCAGATGTGTCTTGTTCCTCTGGTTTGCTGTTTAACTCCCTCGGGTTCCTGCTTTATGTCCTTCTTTGGTTGATTTCGCACTATAGTGTCTAGAAAAGGATGTTGAAGTGATGGTCGACGAGTCCGAGTCGTGAATCTGTCGAAAGAAGGCAAGGCAGGGCAGTTGTGTAGTAGTGTAGCCAACAGGCCACGTCAGAGATTCTACTAGTGACAATGGAGTAGTAGTAGAGTAGTCCAGTTGATGATTGTGATGCGACCAAATCACAGCTCCCTTGAGACTCCTTCACACGCTCTCTTTGTCGGAACAAGCCCACCCTATTACTCTGCTTTTGTTGTTTCGTCCTTTCACACCATCAAACTGACTGAATAGATAAGCAAAGGAAGAAATGACCACAATTCTCACACGTAAATATACACATAGCTAGTTCTAGTAACTCGGTTATATATTTACAGCTAGGAGACGGAGTCGTATCTTTGATAGTAGATCATGGATGGATGGTAGCTGTATCCATGTGTGTAAAAGAAGGAGAGTGGGTCCATGCCCACAGTCAAAGGAGGTAACATCAAGCAAACAATCAAAGTGTAAACTAGAGTTGGACAGTGAAAACAGAGAGTAGGAAGATCTCTTTGTATTCCCTCCGTATGTGTCGTGTTCAGTTGGAGTGAATACTCCCAGGAAACTCCAGTACAATAGATCTCTTAGACATAAATACTAGTTTACTGCCCTTTTCTTTTCGCATCGCACTTTTCTATGGACTTTCCCTCCCTCGCCTTTCAGTCTTTCGCTTTATTTGACTTTAGTTTGCTCCTATTGCCCTCCATCCCGTCTTTTCTCCCGTTTTCTAGCTAGTCTAGGCAGGAAAAACGGGAATATATTTATATTAGTGCCTAAAGACCATCTATCTACGGAGACACTTTATAGTGTCCTGGTTTTCTCGGCTGTGTGATCTGAAGTGTAGAGTGAAAATGAGGCTTTCTTCTCTCCCTTGTTTTGTTGTCCGCTTCAAATTACTTTCTTTTGTCAGACAGAAAGTGTAACACTTAGTTGAAAAGCAGTGCAATGTTGTTGTGCCCACTTTCTCGGCTGATTTTAGTCGTATTATTAGTATTAGCACTTTAGCATGTCCCCTAGCTCCTCTCTGTAGGAGTATAACGTAGTAGAAGTCTGTCCTATGTGTGTCATTGTCGTTCCACTTGAACTAATAGTAGCTAATAGAAAGTAAGTGAAGATTTGACTAGAGAAAGTTCATCTTTCCGGAAAAACCTATTTAGGTAAAAGTAGAATGAGCATTGTCCTAGTGCGTTGTATATAAATGACTCTTATTTCTATCATGAATACACTATAATTGTATACATTAACGTTAAGTAGGGAGAGTCGAGAGAGAGAGAGGAAGAGAACAAAGAGAAATAAGATCGACAAGAGAGATAGAAAGGAGGAGCCAAGAAAAGACAAAAGGATATTTGCTGACTTAGAATTTCAATCAGGTTTCCCTTACTTAGTAGTTCATGTTAGTTAGTTGACAACTCTTGGCCTTCTCTTATTCTTACACACAGTGCTTCGTTATTGCTTCACATTCATTGTCGAACCAAACACAAGAATAACACGGAGAAGAAGAAGAGACAGAGAGAGCTTTGGTTTTATTAGTCTTCCAACTAGTCACTACTGCTCTTTTTCTTAGCTCCTTTCCCTGCCTTACTGCCTTGCCCTCTTCTTCCACCAACTTGACAACAACAAGAAGCCAAAGGAAAACGAAGCAAATAGTAGTCTCTGGGAGGAGGAGGACGTAGGAAACCAAAGGAAAAACTCGACCTGATTTTCACAAGAACTTGAGAATAACAAGGGCTCTAATATCACTTGTACTGTTATATTATATTGTCGTGGAAAAGGATCGAGCCTTTTAGATTGAAATTTCTGTCATTTGTATGTATGCTTCAGTTTGATCTTAGCTATAGCGTGGACTTCCCCATTCTCCCCGTCTCCTTCTTCTTCTGCACTAGTCAGCAGTCTCCTCAAGTCGTTTCAAGTAAATAAAGCAGAAGGGACATCCTTAAACCACAAACTAAACTAACGATAAGTAATGCCGTAAACTAAAACTGGAGCAGGAGAGCTGAAATAACAAACAGCAATGGAAGTAAATATCGAAGATGTGCACCAACCAACCAACTTCAGACTAGACAAAATCTCTCCCATATAAATACTCGTTTGATTTCGCTTGGCATCTCTCTTCCCTCTCTCTCTCTCTCGCTCTTCTTCTCTAGCCATTACTTAGCTGGACTAGACTTTATAGACTCCGCTAATAATAATAACTATCAAAAGACGCCATCCATCCCTAGACATCTTATAGAAATGTGGTCTGTTAAGAATGAGAAAGGCATATATTCATTTCCTTTACTTTAGTTTGCAAGCTCAGATTTTCCTTATAGCCCTTTTATCACTAGAACACTTTCCTCACTAAACTTCGCCTTTTGTGTCCTTTATTCCTTTCACTTCTTCACTTTACTTTTCAAGACCATTTTAACTTACTCCCAACTTCCATTGTTCAAGATATGCTTTTACACTCTATATTCTTGTTTATGACGCTCACTTATAAAATGGATACCTTACTATTCGGTGCGCAGCTTGAAAATTCATACACTAAGGGAAGTCAAGGGTAAAATTTCACTTCCGACTCATCCCTATATACACAGTCATGTACATCTAGAATACTATAAATCAAGAATTTGAAACATAAATGACACTGTGCATGATGAATACACGTAGGCACAGTCTTCAGCCCTTGCAGAATAAACAGATTGCGTGAGAAGAAACAACAGATGCAAGGAATTAAAGGGCTAAACATCCGTTATTTAATAAGTTCCTTGCTCTCTCAACTTTCCTTTAGCTCATTAGCTCCTCTTAGACAAATATCAAGAGGGAAGGAAAAAGTCAAATGAACCTCTTTCAAAGATTAGTCAACAACATCTAATACGTTAAACGCACTATATTAAGAATCTTAGGATTCTGTCGCCCTCGGAAATTATATTGGGAAATTCTAGCGAATGCATTTGATCTGATAAAATCTTGTGCAGTCGAGTGGAAGGTAGTCTCAAATAAATAGATGCCTAATTCTAATGAAAAGACTAATTGCCACTTGTGATTTATGTTGACTTATCAAACTCAATTCTTAACAGCATTTATTCCTTCGTTAGTTTCTACTCTGCACATAATATAATCTTATCTGAATGAGCTTAACAAAAATGAGCATCGTACGTTCGTACGTCATAAATGTACAGAGGTATCACGCTAACGTTCTCCTTAGAGAACCTGGGGTTACATGGTTAGAGTACCATAGTACAAAGTGAACTGTGAACGCTTTGTCGACAATATATTTCTATGTAAACCTTCTTAGTTGACAAAATTGCATATAAAAACGAACGGCAAGCCGTAACAGTAGTAAGCTCGCCTTAAAAGGTTACCCTGTACACAAGACTTGGAAACCCTGTACAGAAAACTAAAATCTTGAATTACTGGAACTATTATATGCACTAAAACTGACTGTTTTGTAGAATGCTGCTCCTACCCGAATGACAACAATCATTCTGTAATATATCATGATCATATTGGACAAAAACAAAATTTTCCCAAAATATTTGTCTGAAATAATTTTTCCCGGTCACAACATTTTATATCATGAAATAATGTTGTCGGTTCTAATTTGAGAATAGCATTGGTGATTTTTATGCAAAATATCAGCAGAATTGCAAGTAGTCAAAATTTTCAAATTTTTTCACGAAATCAAGGTTTTTGATCAGGTAGATCAGGGACCTAATCAAAGATGAAAAATCATGAAAATTTTGACCACTTGCAATTTTGATGACATTTTGCCTAAAAATCACTAAAGCCATTTATAATTATTGATTAATAATAAAAATTTTGCTTTCACAATCAGCCAAATATACATTCCTATAATTTTGTTGATGAGTCGCATCCCAAAATATCTTAGAGCGTCAACCATCTGAAAATGTCTCTTCTTTAGGTCTGGTTCTTTGCTACATAATATTATTATTATTATATTATTTGTTCCTATGTATAAATAAAGATGGTAGCAAAGGATTAAACATTTATATTTACGTTACATTACGTAGTAAATGATGAAGGGATTTTCTAATTTGTGATTATAGAAAACCTGCAGAAAGTGTAAATAGAACAGGAAGTATGGTAGTGTGTAGTATTAAAGAATAAAGTAGGTACTTAAAAAAGTCTCTGAATAAATTTGAAAAGAATACCTTGTTTTATTAGTCTGGTAGAACTAGGAATAGAAGTTGAGAAAAATAGTTGAGGAAAGTTTTTTATGAATAAAATTTGGAGATTTTAGAGGAGAAGAGGGAAAACTTAGTGTGTGAAGGAGGGTATTAATGTTGGAGAAGGTATAATATAAAGCTCTTTACATTTTACAGAATAATTCGTTGAACAAGAGTGAGAGGAAAGAGTAGGGAAGAAGAGTATGATATAGATCTGCATTCTTTAGGATATCTATTTATATTGGCCTATTTCGGTTCGGTATAGTTATTAGGATGCTATAATAAGTAAGTGCATTGGTAAGAGCTTAAACATTAGTTGAGATGCATATAGGGCTAGGGCTAGCTCTTGGTCCTTTGCTTGGCTAGATTTGTAGTAGTTTTACTTTTAGGCCATGCTACACATACACTGAACTCAACTGAAGTTAGTCGAGAGATTTATGATGGGTAGGAATAAAAGTAAATTATTACTCCAAGTCTGCATTCATTACCACTTAAAGCTCTAAAGTAAATTATGCACCGAGTGAGTCGAGTTGAGTAGAGTGAACTAAATTTAGCCTTACCTACTTAGACTACTGTATAGCTCCTGTCTGCACAGATAGGAAAATACTGCGTAGTAATATACATGTAATGAAGTAAAACTAGATACTACAATTAATAGTTACCTTCTTTAGCGGACATGAGGGCACGGGGAAAGGAAGGCGAGTCCCTTTATATTTCCTGGGATTTCCTCTGCGGTCTATCATTAGTTTTAGAGAACATAAAACAATTAAGACCTGCAATACATTCTCATTCTGTGGGATTTTCTCGTCGTAGTTTTGTGATGCATGTGACGCCAGCCTCTTCTCTCCTGATCTTCCAGGGGATTTTCTTATTGTTCCTTTTATGTCCTCAAATAATATTATCTCCACAATGTACACCACACGTCCTATCTCATGTTACCTTCATATACAGCCCAAGCAAAGCTTGTAGCATCTAATGGACGTGTCCTGTCCTGAAACAATGTATTGTCTTTCTCTTCTTTTACACTGATTATTCTTAGCTTACGCAATAAATTCAATTTCTTGTCATCCTTCTAAATTACAAATCGGACCGGAACAGAATACCTACTTAAAAGTTTTTACACAACCCCCACAAATATTATACAATGCTACAACACTATTTATTGCTCCACAGTGAATTACACTAATAATGATTACAATTTACAATTCTTATCTATATACACAAAATTCTGCATCTGTTAGTATAGTTGATTAGTTGGTAATTATAAAGCTAAGTAATGAGTACAGAAATGGGTTTCAATTACACGCGGAGACCTATCTTCGGATTGTGGGACTTACTATCACTAATCCTAATTTTACACGCCCTAATAATAGAAAATGAAGTGAATCTCCATGTTTGTTTCAGTATTTCGGATAGAGATGGTATAAAATGTAAGGAAATTGTTTCCAATGTTTATTCCCTGATTGAATTACTAAGGGAAGGGGGGAAATTGAATATAACGATTTTATATACAGTCGTCCAGCAGTTTAACTTTTCCTATCATTTCTTCTGTTATGAAATCAAATTTTATCGTAGAGCAATAATAGTAATACAGATATTATTATAACCCTTCATTTCCAAATCGATGTGGATAAAGTCAGTTTTATCCTTAGTTATCATAGCACAACTATCACTTACATATACATCCTATAACTACATGTACGAAACATAGCTCTGCGTAGGGAAAATCATTTCTAAACATTAACTGTACAAACATAGTTGGGAAATAACCGTTTTACTTTAGTAGTAGACATTACATGTAATGGACACTTAAGTATTATTGCATGTGTACTGTATCGTATCTGTGCGTATGGATATCTGTAGCTTTATTGCTTCAACAGTCCGGACAACTGTGATCAATGATCATAAACGAAATGAATTTACAATAGCTGACCTCGAGGAAATTCTTGTTTAAATCTAGCGGATTTCGTAACAATTTTCATTGCTTCTACCGTTTTATCATTTCTCAACGTATACAGAGTTTCAATTCACATTTTTTCTCTTTTCAATTACAAAGTATCAACATGTGTATGGAAAATAAACATCAAAAGAAGTAGCGGAGAAAGGGAATTGATTATCCGAGCATGTTATTATTAACATCAAAAGGATTTCATTTATTTGTCGATCCTCTTTTATGCTTTCGTATTGTGACATTCTTTTTAATGTGAATTGACCGAATTGAGTAGTCATTCTTTTGAGAAGAACATTATGTTGTTAGAGACCAAGAAGGGCCCTTTGATAATTCCACTTGGATAGTACATGACAAACAAGGATTATATTTTGAATAACTCCTTTTGATAGAAGCATTACTATTGGAGAAACAGTCTCAGAATTAATCATATGAAAGTTACGAAATGTTTTTCCATGCAGTAGTAGCACAGATGAAAAGAAAATAATAGGAAAAGCAAAGGAATTCTATTCACTGGATATTTTTGACATGATAATAAAATGCGATAATAATGTCTATAAATATTGTGTAATAGAGATTAGATACTCGTCTAGAAATATGTTGCAATGCTACTAGACGTCGTGGTTAGAGAAGGTCTTGAGGAAAAACATGGAATGTAGTTCAGGACTAGAGAGAGAGAGAGACAGCGTAGGGAGAAAGGAATCGACAGTTACTTCACCGGTCATGTTTTCCCCGTAGGACATTGACATGTCCGATTCTGGATATTATTATATTAGGAGCTAAAGATAGACTGAAGAGGAAGCTGTAAAGGTTAGCGTTATGTTATGTCATTTCATTTAGTTGTAGTATAGTAGGGACACAGATCGGATCTTTTATAGCTTACACTTATTTAGGTACTTCATTCCATTCGTCTGCTATTACCCAGTCTGACTGGACGAGAGAAAGAGAGAGAGAGAGAGAGACGCTCCTGGAGAACAGTTATCTAATGTATTGCTACTATGCATTACCTTCCATTTGCTATCCAGTTACATTCTACTAACTTTTCTCTACTTTCTCTCTGTTTGACTGTGCACAGCATGACCATTGGCAAAGCCATTGTATCGATAAAATAGAAAACTGGAGAAGAAATCTCTAAGGGATTCTCTCCATGTGAAACTGAGACTCTGTACGAATGATATGACTTTCCCGACTGCTATGCTCAACTTAGAATATCTGAAATAGCTAGAAAAATAACATAGGAACGGGGATAGTTATGGTGAAAGAATGTATTTTGATTCCGGACTTTACTTTTGAGGCTCTTAGAGACGAGAAACCAGACTAGGTCGCTATATCCACCTCTAGTACTCTAGCAATGCTGCTATTTCTACTCTTGTACTTAGCAGGAGAATGCTGGAGAAATAGCGAAAGAAGAAAGTCATGAACAGAGAGAAATAGGAAAGGATGAAGCATGAAGGAAAGAGTGAACTACAGACGTGCTCCCCTTTCATACGAATTAATCCTTTGGGAATCATTCCTTTTCTATCCGATACCTTTAATGCTCTCCACAGCATCTCCTCTCCTCGCTCTCTCGCTCTATCCCACCATCTACACTCTTTCATACAGAAATGTGTTAAGTCATGCACTTGCTTTTTTCTCTCTTTCCCATCACTTTCTCTTCTACATCCTATAATGTTCCTATCTATCTACACAGTAGCTACCCATAAAAAGGTGTTCCGACCACTATACACACTTCTCAAGCCATATACCGTATAAAATCCTTGTTCTCAACCATTTTTATATTTATTTATGTGCACACAAGATATTTCCTGACACAGGGCTATCACTTTACACGCCTAATGAAGAAAAACTGCCTTCACTGACCAAAACAACCAACATCCATTGTCCCAGTTAGTGATTTCCTACTTTCTCCGCAAACTCACGCAGCAGATACATATCTTTGAACAACTTGAATTTGTCTATTTTACCACGATCATTTTCTATACAGAATTAAATTTTTAACAACCAATAATACACTACGTATTTTATGTTGCCTATTTCTCATGATGGCATATTTAACTTACTTCAAATCTCAATTGAAAGATACAAAGTTCATTAGTATTGATTATTTTGGTACAAAATACACAGTACTTCTCTAAAAGTCATCTATTAATTAAATGATTAATGGTAAAAAACATCCATGCGTATGAAAACACAAATGACAACATAATTTCTCATTTCAGTTAAATTAATATTTTGGATCATGGAAAACACAGGATAGTAAAAACTATTTTCTGATTACCATATTTTCCAGGTAAGAATAGTTTATTTTGTTTGAGATTGAGAAGGATGTCGTCGTTATACATAACTCTAAGAATTGGCGTTGAATTAGATGGAGGGAGGAAAAGCAAAAGGCTTGAGTCGTAAGTAAAATTCCCTGTTCAGGTAACCTAATTAAGTCTGAGCGCACATAAGCACACAACTACTCTATGCAGAACTCCTTGAAAGTCCTGTACCACAAGTATTCTAGGAAATCCTCTTCCTAGTCCTTAGCTACTGATATAAATATACGTAATAATAACGGGGAGTATTTATGTTCGTTGCGATTATGTTCTGTCTGGAAGTGTGCCTTCTGTATATTGAATGAAATGAGAGCTCTGCTGAAGGGAAATGCATAATATAATTTAGTAGGGAAAGAAAAGCTACGTCAACGAAGCCAGATGGTCGACACGGGACCTTAATTAAAGTGAGGATAAAGATTTATTCTAATGACAAAAAACTTTACAAACGCTCAATCAGAATTTCCCTTGTTTCTACAATTAGTCATTTGCTTGATACCCTTAGTTTATACAGTGTATATAGTTTAGGACATTTTTATTGAAACACAAGTCTATAAGATAGCTAAAACCTACCTTAGTCATTCCCCTTTTAATTACGAATGATTAAAAGAGCAATAAAATTGCCAAGGAATGGAAAAATACTTTCCTTCTACTTCCTTACCTTAAAAGTTGATGTTCTTTTCCACTTTAGCAACAATATAATTTATCTGGAAAACTTTTCCCTAATTAGAATTTTTTACTTCAGCATGAATTACTTACTTAAATTACAAACGAGAAAAATTGGGTGTTGTGTTGGGCCATGAGGATCAGAGGACAAAATAGGGCAAAAATATTGCAGACGCTTGAAAAACTTAGGCACTTTCCCCGCAAACTTCATTATATTTCTATTGAACAAAAAAACGATAGAAAAATGAATGGAGTGAAAGGTTTGAAATAAAACTTTGGGGATACATTATGTTCTAGTTTCTCGTTCTTTATTAAGGATTGTTTCCTCTTTTCATTTTAGGAATCAATGAGTTCTTTTATTCAATTGAGTCTTCCTTCCTTCCTAGAAATTGACTTCCCTCCCTTATGTTTCTGCCGAAATCAGTTCTCTTCAGACTAAAAGCAAAACTTCTTTGATACTATCTTTGACAACATGCATACAACATCATTTTACGTAAACACATTTTTACGATAAAGATAAAAGCATACTTTTCCGAAAAGGAAAAAACTATAGTTTCCCTATTGTACTATAGTGTTCTTTATATTATAACTTTTCTAGTGTCTCCTATAGAAGGTTTCTGTTCTAAATGTTCGCAGAATGTTTTGTAGTAGCTTTTGTTTGTTGTGCTGCGTGTACTACTTATTTACTATTGGCAAATGCTCTCAGCTGAGGTATCTTTACATAAATAGACGCTTAGAGCAATAAATATTTTTGCTTTTCCTTCTTGATGAAAGTAGCTAGGAGAGATGTGATGGGCAAAACCAAACTCAAAAGAAACTACCTACCTTTTACTTACCATCTTTGATTTCTACATAGCACGGAACTTTCTTTTGCGATGACTTTCTATCCCATTCTCTTCCTATATGATAGCAGACCTGAATGGAGTTGATTTACAATGTTCTCACAATCAGCTCAGAAGCTTTACCAATG
>JABASI010004746.1:0-13489 GCA_019776505.1 Tomocerus nigrus | reverse complement strand
CTCATCTTGGTACATATAATGAACCGTACCCTTATATAGGTACCATAACTTAGTGTAGTAGCTAATCTAGTACACACTGCACTAACTGTAATAGGGTTAAGTTTATCTGTCCTTGACACATTGGAATATTTGAATATTCAACAACTAAAATAATTCTTCATGAAACCAAGAGATCGTTTTTAACGGTAGGATATTCCGGTCTGAAAGTGAAACCTATTAAAGAATAATTGTCAGGGATATCCTTTAACATACCACGTACCATGCTTTAGGATATGTATTCCAATTTTACCAAAAATCAAATCGACTGAGAGAGTGCAGGATATGAAGTAAATACATACTACTTACTGGCATTTGACATTATCTGCCTTTTTGGATTTGTCTGAAATTATGACAGCAGTAAATATTTGAATGCAGGATCATTCAGCATTTGACAGAACTGCTTATCAACATGCCATTTCCCGTTTACAACATGAATTTCCTCCTCTATCTCCCGCAATCGTGAATCAAAGCAGAATTTCTAATGGTAGTTCCTTTAAAATTCCTCTCACCATGTACCAATTGACAAACCACTATTGAATTACTAACCTATACTAAAGTTTATGCTTCAGTACATTGGCATTAATTGACATACTTACTATAACATGTAAAAACCGATCAACACGTGCTACTTTTTCCTATGAGGTTATTCGCAGTTAGTCATGTGAAGCATTGAGAATTTGTGATTAGTGGTTGTTAGAGATTACACAGAAATCAGAATCCTAGAATTGCTTATTAGGTAGGTACTCATCATTTGAAAATAGCAATTATCATAATGAGCAAAGAAGACAATTGAAACCGCTACCAATACACAGTTACAGTCAAGGAACAGTCGAACAGCAGACAGAGAAAGAATAATAATATGCAATCGCAGCGTAATGATGACCAAAAATTAGGAATATTATAACAGTTGCGGTGGGTGTAACGAAACATGCTGGCATTGTGTTATACAATTTATAGTTCGAAATAAAACCTTTATAATTATAGGCAAAACTGTAGCAACTTGACATGGTACCACTACTTGGGGTCATTATTTTGATTTACACACCTACATTTTCTACATGTACTTTGTTAACAATTAAAGATTTTCAGTTTCTGGAATATTAGTTCTCATTTTAATTATAATTTTCAATTATATTTTAATTTCAGTTTCTTCAACTGTGGAGGTAAATAACATTAGACTTGCCATTTTCTCTTTTACATCTACATAATATTGGATTACATATTACATCTTATTATAGTAAAATAATAATTTTACTTTTCGTATTTGTAAACTGCTTTCAAAAATGTTTACAGTTTCTGTTGATACTATTCCACTATCTAAAATGTAAGAAAACAGTTATCACTATCAGTAAGATTTTTGAAATCGAATGGGAAGTGAGACTACAAAACATGTTAACAATTTTGGCCAACGCCCCACATAGATGTTCGAGGTGATTAAAGGAGAACTCTTCAACGTCAGTAGCATAACGAACACCTTGGTTAGGGATTGTTCGTGGAATCTTGATGTATTTGCTATGAAATTACTTAGCCCTGTAGATTGAATGCTAATATGCATGATAACAATGACGAGTTTGTAAGTCAGTATGAAACAAGAAAATATATTGCAAATCTGAATACATGCACTTGGATTGAGAAAGGAATCCGCATCTGTAATCCAATTGAGAAGGAGTCTTTATGTGCTGTCATGTTAAAGTTTACTCTGCTCGTAACATTTTACATTGGCATATTTTGTAACAGGTGGGTTGCCTTCAGTAAAGTGGAATAGCAGAGGAGAGATGTAAATGCTAACTCTCCCCTTTGATATGAGAATGCATCAATAACTGTCATGTAATCATGCAATAGGTTATTTATTGAAAGTTCCTATATTATTCATCCAGACATGCTGGGAGATAAAGAGATAAATGAATTCCTAGAAGCTACAAATACCACCAGTAAGTTGTGTGTGTGTGTGTGCTCTATATAATTTAGCTTTTGATACGAAACGTATAAGCACAGGCAAATTATAATTTAATTTTCGTATGCTAACTGAGTCGGCTGTCATACGCTGTCTGCACACTAATACTAATATGCACATATACGAGATACTCAAATAAACAAAATCGTCCCAGCTGACAATAAGTTTTATTAACAATAAACATAAGGTTTCGCAAACAAGGACTTTTGCATAACGCAGTATCGTAGGTAGAAGCAGTAAATCCTATTGCAGTCAGACACTATACTTATTGAATTGTTTACTTACTATAGGCACCTAACTTTGTGCAAGCTATATACGCATCACACGTTTGAGCAAGCATGATAGATAGCATTTAGATTAAAAAGTGACAGCTTTCAAATAGAAATTACGTTTTGTTTGGCAGTCAAGGAAAAATTACTTTTCTAATAGTGATTCTAGAGAAACGTTCACGTATATGTTGCTGCATTTTTATATTTCTTGTATTAAAACTAAATGCAAATGAACAGTATACTGATATTTTCATGTGCGAGGAAGTTTGTTAGGCTCCGTGAAATGATAAAATGAAAGCTCTCTTCTCTATAGCTTGGTAATGCCCACCTAGGTAATGTTGAGACGAATTCGTAATTAGCTCCTTCCACAATAATGGGCTGGAGAAATATACTTATAGATTGGGGACCACTATGCTTAATTAGGAGCTGATATTTAGTGAACTTCAATGTATTTGATTTAGTTTTAGACTTACTAATATCAGACCGAATAACAATACGATGTAAAATAAAGGGCATGTTGCTGTAGTCGGACGAAATCATGCAATAATAGAAGGTCAGTATTTGGCATTAAGCTTAATGCGCTGATTTTGTATGGAGTCCTCTTTTGGAATAAACATTTCATGATTCAAAACAGGAATAAGTAGAACAACAGCATCTTAAATGTCAGTCTAACAAAGCCATTTTTGCAGTTCCATTCCAACTTAACATAATTTAAACAGCTACTTTTGAACTCAATTCAATAGCTACTTACTTGGCAGTTATTTAGGTATTCAGTTTTTATCTTTGATGGAAGTTAGATTTGCAACCAACTGTAATTTCTTTATTTTGGATAGTCCTTTCCCGAATTTCAACAGGGTCCAGTCCAGCTAACAAATGAGGTCAGTCTGATCTGAATCTCAGTGTTGTACAGATAATTATATTATAATGATGGCTACGTAGTGGCTAATTTACTTGTATCCCAATCGTATTGCTGTTAAAATGTCGTTTTCTATTACGACCGAACAATAACGTTTTGTTTTCAAACTCCATTCACACGCAAAGTTTTATAAGCCATGGCAGATGTCATTCCCGTAATGGGTTTCAATATGGGATAAAAAAGCGATGTAATAGAATGTGCTCGATAGAAAATTACTTTTACATACATAGTACATGTGGCAAGTATTGAGTCAAAGAATTTTAAAGAATCTATTTTCTATAGGGGGAAGGTAATTAATTATTAAGTATTATTTTGCGCGTGTAATTTATCGTACATTCATGTGCTTTTCCACTTTTTAAGAATCATGCCATTATTGAGTTTTCCCGTTTCAAATATAATGTAGGCGGTAGATATCTGCTTGACGGAAGTCAATTTCCTTCGATTCCTTGTAAAATTCAATTTTCCTCCCTCGCGGAATACTCTGAAATGTGTTTTCACGTATAAATGAAGAGTTGAGAGTTGAGAGATTCCATAGTCGGCCATTGAGGTTGAGAGCAAGGTACATTATTTTCCATTGACGTTTGAGAGGAGTTCTGAAGTTGTGTGATTCAGTGTGATCAATGATCGACCTTTCTTTATTTTAATGTAAAGGAGATATTTGAGGGATGAATGGCAATGGGCCAACAGAGAAGCGAGTAACATAAGAATTGTCTTTGGTTGTGGTTTCCGTTGTAACTTTCTCCATTTCCCTGGGATTTCTCTTGTGAGTCCTGAATGTACTGCTCTTTCAGTTTGAAGTCCCTAGGCAATGTATAAAGACGCAGCGCTACTACTGCTATGTGTGTATTTACTACACGGTTCAAATATGTATTACTAATCGTAAGTCAACAAGGGATATCCTGTTTTTGGAAATGATGCCGAGCTGTTCATAGTATTCATACTGTGGCAAAGAACATGCTCCAATAAATGTTTCCGTAAGAAAGCAATGTAGTAGCAAACGGAGGAAAGGAATAAAGAGTCTGAGGTTTTGTGAATGTGTAAAACAAAGCTGGTGTCATCTTTTTGTAATGAATACCTTGCATTATATAACTGTAAAGTAAGCCACATTGGAACATCCTCAAAACCAACCTTTTCTGTGTACACACTAACAACTTGAATGAATTGCTCTCGTAGATGTCTATAGCGTATAGGAAGGCGATGGAAAATACGAGCCACATTTTATACAAGGAGCACATACGAGCAAAGAATCGTTTTAGCAGAGAAGCTGAAAGCAAAGATCAAATTAAGGGAAATCTGCCAAGTGAATGTAAGTAATGCTGACTTTGTAGTATGTATGTTCAGTTCACATTCAGCAGTCATTCTCTTCCAGACTATTCCCGCATGGAATGGATATGTGCACTTCAAAGGTACATCCTCGACTCTTAATGGGAAAAGTATATATGTATATCTCTCTGTACTCGTACATATGTACATAGGTATACACCAATGCTATAGCCACATTATCAAGTTCTCCATGTTACACTTACGGAATTAGTTTATCTATCTGTCAGTTGGGAAAGAAGATCTAATATGTATTAAGATTGAACCAACATCTTGCTCAAATAGAACAAATTAAAGTAGATTTTCCTCCTTCTCAAAACAAAATGGTGCTCGTCTAGCACTAATATTATATCCTTGCTCTACCTTTATGCAATCCAAACCGTAATTCAATTTTTTTAGCCGTATTTCAATCCGCGGCGATTTCATTCAATCTTCTGGTTATCTAATCAGTTACCAGAAATGGCAGGAGTAAATAGATTTTATATCTGATAGTAAATAATGAATTACCAATTTAGTGAGTTCTAGTACATAACTCCAGGAGAGCACTGCTGCCAACTCATTTTGGCAATAGTAGATGATTAGCCGTTTTACTGCTTACCTTTCCTTTGGCACGTAAACCTACTCAATTCAACGCAATACACACGCCGCTTTTCCTCGCAATCGATATTTTTATTTGGACTTACTTCTGTTTCTTATTACTCAAAATCCCAATCTTGCCATTTCTGATTGCATGCAGTTACTACATCGTCCACATCAAAAGACCTATCATTTTTACAAGTATCTATAAGTATTTTTATTGATCCATTATAGCATAATAAAATCATTTATATTGTTAAAATATATCCTTGCCACAACTTCTTTGCTTCGTGAACGACTGGAGTATAGAAGCCTTTGCCTGTGTGTGCCACTCGTCACAATTCACAATGGTGTACTAATATTTATCACTTTTCTGTCGCACTCATTTGACGCATCATTTCACAAAACTCTTCAACTTCACTTATGGTTACTCTTGAAACTGATGTAAAGTACACAGATATCGTTTATATAATATGTGGACTTTCAAGTTTTGACATCGTAGGTACTGACTAGGATTTTAGTAGTGTGTACACATGAATAGAAAACTTCTCTTACTCACCTATTCAAACGTGTATTAAATGTTAAAATGCTGAAGACAGGATGGGGCTGACGTGAAAGAAGTGAGTCAGTTGAATTGGAGTATGCAGAGAGACAGAGACGTAGCCATACTATCACGTCACAAGGAACGGACAAACATGATATAGTGCTGGTGATGGAGATTGTAGATAGGAAGATAAGAATAAGTTATAAGTTGCGAGAAAGTATGTGCCCTGTAAGCATAGAGAGGACAATAAAACCCAGGCGATTGATTCCGCATTCTCATTCTGTATTCAACATTCAGTATTCAACTTACTTAGTGAAATGTGGATTGTCGACGAGGGATAGTCAAGAAAGGAAATATGTCATTCCTTAGCCATGCTGTACAATCTCTCGGACGAAGGCAACCAAGAGGAAGAGAAAATCGATCAAAATATAAAAGAACTGCGAAAAGAGACTTTTCAGCACGAATTCATTCATTCACTCACTCACTCTCTCAATTGCATTGTCGATTCTAAAGACACAAAGGTTCCCTAAAATTCTCGACCCATTTACCTAGCAATACATAAGGGCTAGCCCCGCCCACTACTACTACTACTAAAACTAGCAGAACATCCACACTTATCATTTAAGTGAAATTACAACTACAATCATCTTCGCTCTATGCACCGATATTAAATGAACGACATCTACTCTATGTAGTATACCATAAGACATTTAAACGTAAAAGATTTCATGCTAAGCTGCCATGAAATTGCCATATGCTATTCTATCTACACTTTGTTACATAATTGCATTCTGCATTCTAATGTAGCTGTTATAAATGCATTTTGCACAAAAATTGTCAATTCTTATTTTGTCGGCACACACATATGTACGTATATATAATTCTGAGCATGTGCACAGTTAATGTCCGCACACTTGTGTTTTCTTCAGTGGATTTGAATATATTCTAATTTGCGGTAGATACAAAAAAGGTATTATGTAAACTGGTAGTGGTAAAGGAGTGAATTTTTTTATCAAAGCAAGTCACGGTAGACCATCCAAGCATAAAAAACGATTTATATTATGAAGGTGCGGTTACAAGTAATTTTCTAATGCTAACTCATTGAAACTTGAATTAAATATGTAAGAATTCAGCCTTTTGAATTGGAGTATCGAGTAGTTCGATCGGAAAAAAGATTATAGATCGGACAGAGTTAGTATTTGTTTTACTTTCATACATTTACGTATAGAAGTATCAAAAATAATAATTGTGTTCGTTACTACTGCTAGTTTCTGACTATAATTACTATAGCTGTTACTGTATCTGTATTATATATCGGTTGTTAGAGTGGAAGGAAGCTGATCGCAGAAGAGGAAAATTGCGTGAAGTGCGAGTTGGTAAAAGCGTAATGTCTTTCCGTGTACAGATAAGAATGAAAATGTAAAATAGTAAGTTGTGAATGCGGATGTGAGTTGGAAGTATTAAAGGGAAGGTGCTTTAGTGGAATCGGCGATGGGAAAACTGTGAATTTAAAGGATGCTCTTGAGATTGGATGGAAAGGTTGTCGAGGCAGAGGGAAGAGACCCATTAGACATGGAATAGAATGAAGAGAAAACTAACGGTGAATGGAATTGAGAAGAGGTGGCTGGCTTTCTTTGCTAGGCTAACTTTGTCAGTTGCACATTACAGTGTCTGCGTATCTATAAAAGAGCGTTGGCTGGTTGTTGGTAGTTGCAGGAGTCTCGTTTGCCTGTTTGGATGTACCCATTCAGGATTTGCTTTCTAATAGATGTTAGGTGTGTATGCATTGTGAGGACGAAGAGAGAGAGAGAGAGAGAGAGCGTTAGTTATATGTGGGATGTGGAAGAAATGAAAATTCAATTTGCTCAGGCAATCATTGTAACGTGTGCAAATTGCTTCGAGAAAACCGGGTTAGCAGTGAGTCGCATTTGCTAAACTTGAATAAGCTGAACATTGAAGCTAGACAAATTGCAGCAAGTAAATATATGGATACAGTTCAAGTGGTACTCGCGAGGACTCTACAGCCCAGAAGCTTCCTCAAGAAAACCTAACACCACTCTAAGAATACTTTTCTGCAGCACCAGTTCATGAAATAAATGTTACTCAGGTAAAGTGTCTAGCATCCTTGTGTACATAATGCATGACCAACAATACAAACCATTCTGTCACAACAGCCGTTCTTCTTCCACACAATTTTATTTGCTCTTAACAGGATGATAGTATGATTAAAGCACTTATAGCGTTATAGAGAGCTTTTACTTTCTATTTCCTGACTGTGGAACAATCTTTGACTTTGCAATTATCTCGCACGGAAATTCTTTTATGTCAATTGCTTCCACGCTAAGCCGCAGAACTTGTAAACAACAAAATTACAATTTCCCTTCAAAATTAAATGTTAAGCACATCAAGTTATGCCTAAAGTGCTTACCTGCATTACTCGGGCTTTTAAACAGGATTTCCTTTTCCCTTTTACGGATACTTTGCCGGGAAATAAAAGCCATTTCCCTCTCTACACTTTTCATATCTTCTGCTGGATCTGGCTAAGAACTTGAGGTTATTTTCAATTTGTCAAGCAGTTAGCAGTTGTCACTTAAACCTCTTGAAATCTTGAGCAATCAACATCTACTACCTATTTCCACTTCTTATCTCCTACCTACTTTACAGAATTACCACATGAGATTTACTTTTTATCGCAGCCCAAATTTACTTGCAGAATAGTCTTCTTAGCACTTATAAATAAATGCTGTCGTGTCTTGTCGCATAAAGCGAATTGCATTCGTAAGTCATGGAAAAGCTTGAACTAGTATACACGGGTTAGTACTGTCGTCGTTCAGTCCAATTCTACTAGTGAAGATAAGGGAAGTCATAGTCAAGTACCATTGTTGTTGATATTACAAAAAAGGAGGAAACTTAAAGAAACTTAAATTTAGAGACTTTAGAGGAAGAATACTCTTTTCTAAGAGGCAAATAGAAGATAACTAGCAGGGCTTAACAAGACAACTAAGCATCAAGAGTAAAACTAAGCGGCTGACGACGACGACTGCTGGCTACTTCACTCACATCAACGTAGTTAGCTAATTTTGACCTAGCAGCGTCAGGATTGACTATGCTTGCTAAATATGTATGTATAAAGAGGAAGGAGAGAATGGGAGAATTTAGTAGAGAGACAAGTCGCCGGGTTCCAACTTCTAAATGGTAAATGTCATTTCGTCCCACGTTAAATTAAGTCTGACTTGTGCCGCTGCTGCTTCCATCCTCAGCTTTACTATACTTGAAATTACTTAAAGGAGCTAGTTACATTGAATTGTGTACAGAGGTTGTGCAGTAGTATGAGATGCTTAAGTACTATAAACACTATGATCGTCTCAACATGCACAGATATATAGGGCGGAAGGAGCTAAAAGGAAAGATTGCTTATGTCTAACTAGAGGAGGACTAACCTTCAGCATCATCAGAGAAAAGAATCCCAGTGGGATTCAATAGGTAGATCTAAGTAGCCTGACTGTGGCTACTGAAGAATTGCACTAGATATACACTCCTTCCTTTCCCTACTACGATATATTAAGTATCTACTGCTGTACACACTCCCACTACTAATGCTACTTATGCAGAGATACATTGTAGTAGAGAATGTTTGCATTTCTATTTTATACGCTCATTGTATGAGCTATATACTATTACAATGACGACTCCCTCTACTAAAGAATTAAGAATTGTAGTGAAAATCTTTCTTTTGCTGCGGCAGAACAAAGTGAACTTCATATTTAGTTGGGGAAAATATTAGAGTTGAAATATATTTTATATAGAGCAGAGCACAAAGAATTAAGTCGTACGGAGGACTTTGCCTACAGATACACTAATGCATTGAGTGAGATAGCAGATTTCTGTAATTCAAGCAAAAAGTAAGGAGGAAAAGTGTTATTAACTATAGAGAGCATTCTATTTCTAAGGAAATGGATGAAAATAGAAGTAATGTAATGGCTAACAAGTGAAGTGAGACAAGAGCAGCCACTACACCAGAGATAGACAGACTGAGAAGAGAAATACGAAGGAAACAAGCATAATCCTCTTAGTCTCTTCCTCCGGCTCCGAATGCCACTTCAAAGCACAAAGATGAAGATAGCCCTTGTCCTGAGCTGTTTTCCCTTGGCTATATCTACATTCACGGCGACTCCCACAGACTTTCTCCTCTTAACAGCTTTTTGTTGTTAGAATCCTTCTTTCTAGTCCACCTCTACATCATCTCTCTCTGTCTCTACTCTAAATACCTACCTACTCACAAATTCGGTCAATGCAATGCTACAGTCGGTCAACTATTTAGATTTTACGTCTCGTTTGTTGACTATTACCGAACCATTGACTATGGTATCAAGTCTTTGAAACGTGTAAATAACTGAAGACCGCCAAGATCTGGTCGTGATAAATTATTGTCACTACTTTTCCCATTACCGAAAGATTGTGGATAGGTACTGCGTCAGCAATATATGGTAGCAAATACACATAAATACAATTTCACGTTAGTAAAATGGGTCGCATTTAGACTACATACATACACTATGTTTATGCGCTTCATTTTATTTCAATAGAAAAGTGAATTCTCGATTGAATTTACTCGACTGAAACCTATAGCTATGTTCTTCTGAGATCGCATCTATAGCACAATAAATCTTTTGTGAACAATTGCCTATAATAACTAACGGAATATCGAAAAACCATGATCTATAGATAGTAAACTTTTGTTACTACAATACAATTAGTACAATAAAGAATAAATTATATCTGCAATTCATTACATTATAGGTTTTCGTACATTTGTAAGTTCTAAGTTCAGCTTGAAAAGGTTGTATCAGGTGCAGTTGAGCTGAAAGTAAACTTACAGGCCCACTGGGATTTGCTATCTGCATGCTATTATACCAATTGCTCGGTACTAACGAAGATAATGACCATCATAGGACTCAATCTAGTGTAAATATTTCTCAAAGCTTATAAACAGCTTCATGTCATCTATGAATGAATGATGGATCAGACAAAAATAGAATATACAACCATAACCCTTTTATTGTATTTAATTCAATAACAACATTTTACACAGACAGTGGATAGACATACCTATATCATGATAATCTATAATATAACATTACACTAACAGCTACAACTGCTACCCAAGAAGCATTAATTAACATACTATTTAATCTTATACGTACTGAAAAACACCAAACACACTTCAAACAAAAACATTCAATGCAATTCCAACAGAAATATCACTGTTATCAGCAATGGTTAATATTCAAGTATTAACATTGCAATCAGTGAAGGATACCGGATTTGATAAGTATTTGTTTACGTCTGCATTTAAAATAGTAACTTGATTTCAGCCAGGTTGCGCAATACTTGTTAACTACATAACTTAGGTAGGAAAAGATATCAAAGGCTTCATTTAATACACACACAAGTATAGGCTATCCATTAAGAACGCACTAAGTATTTTTAATCAGTAGAAAATCGGAACATCATTTCAGGATACTTTTCATAGAAACGTTTCAAGTCTTTTTCGGTTTTTAGTATGTCCTTCCTCTTTCTTTAATTGTATTAATATTTTAAGGATTAGTAAATAATTAGTCATTTTGAATGTAAATTGTTGTACCTTTTAAAATTAAATAGTAACCTTTTAAAAATCTCGTAGCATCTGTCAATCATCCTTGTAGAATTCAACAATTTTCCAACCGGGTACAAATCCAAAAAGTTGGTTTCGTCAACTTTTTGAACCAGAATGTTTTCACTGATATTTTTCAGATCTTGAATGCAATATTTATCAGCAATGAGAAATAATTCTGATGCCAATTTCTCCAATTTGGCTTCTCCTGTGTAGATGAATTGTAGCATTTGCTCAACTACTTCAGGATCAGCATCTTCTATAACGAGCCGACCTTCCTCTGATTCTTTCATTGGAGCGTCGAACATAGTAGCGAAAACTTCACTTTTGCCTAAATAAAATATTTGCATCATCAAATAAGGCTGAAAAAAGGACTCACAATAAAGATAACCAAAATGTAAGTTGATGGGTTTATTTACTTGAAATGACAACACGGTGAGCCGGGAATTCTTTATCCTTGCATTGAATAATTATATCTGAGTACTTCTCAGACAGGTAAAGACCCTTAGTATCCAGCATACCCGGATGTTGGTTAATTTGAGTTTCCAATGCAAAGGGTTCCAAACGCATTTTGAGATCGCTGTCATCCCCTGTTGCAATAACGTCAATACGGAAACTTGTTTTATTACTATGCATAGAGAGTTTTCAGCCCATTTATTAGGGCATAATATGGAAATAATTAAATCACGTACAGAGGCGATTGTGAGTTTGAATCACAAATGTAAGCTGAGTGGAACTAATAATTTGATTATAAATGCCTCCGATGCAAAGCTTTTTCCACCACATGATCTTTACATCAGCAGAATTTATTTCTTCACTCGGAAAAGTATTTTCCAGGTCGGATTCCACAGCCTTTTCTGCTCAACCAATGAGGATTTTCGACTTTAAAAATGAATTCCTATATGGAGTAAATGCGTATTTCCTAAGCCTATTGTGTCGTTTAACTGAGCGTTTCAAAGACTTACCCAAATGGCCAACGGCAGAAACAGTCACTGATTTAATATCCAGAGAAATATTCTTGTAACGTTCACGGGCGACTTCAGTGGTGTCTCCAATATACATCTTACAATAAATCCAGAAACTTTTGCTATCGTCTCGTGGAACAGCAAAGAATTTACTATATTGAAGAACAAAATAAAAAAAATATTTGATTCACAATTTCGCACAAAAGAGTGCTTCTCAAGTTTCTTGTGAATAAATGTACTAATCCATACACGTAGTGATCAAAGTTAGCCATGCATCCAACAGGGAAATTAATTGCTTCTGTTTCCAC
Source organism: Tomocerus nigrus (assembly GCA_019776505.1). Classification (NCBI taxonomy): domain Eukaryota; kingdom Metazoa; phylum Arthropoda; class Collembola; order Entomobryomorpha; family Tomoceridae; genus Tomocerus; species Tomocerus nigrus. The sequence continues at coordinate 945 of JABASI010004746.1, read as the reverse complement.
ATATGGCTTATTTTGCAGTTTGAGAAAAGTGAAGAGGTTTTTGACCGGGTTCCCGTCAAATTTCCAGACAAAAATGTGCGACATTGTCTCTTCTTTGAGCGAAAACTAAGTGGATAAGAAAACACATAAAGTGATATTCTTATCATAAAATGGCAATAAGTTAATTATGTCCATATGCTAATAAATTATTATGTAAAACTAAAAATAAACTATTACCAATTTATATTCTGTATCGTCCAATGGGACAAAACGACAAAAGTTGTAAGAAATATTATTTTTTGTTGGAAAATTTAGTTATAGTGAGACACAAACCTTAATAACTCCTACTTGAGTTACATTTGCCATGTTGGCAGAAGTCAAACAGAGTAGAAATATGAGAATACGCGTTGGCAACAAAAACTTTGCACACTAGGGGAGTTCTTGTACTCTTTAGTTTACTGAAGAAGCAATTCATCAGAATCTTGATAGAGTGAACTATTAGCAGGCTTCTCGATTTCAAATCGAGCAAACAATAATAATTAGGTAGGTATATGTCTACTTAGCAATTATTCTATTGACAATGGGTAGTTCAGAGTTCAGTGAGACTATTTCTGAGACGTTGAACCACATAAACCGCAATACTGCTTTACAGCAACAATAAAAGATGTAATAAAATATTTGTGCAATCGACTCGATTCATTAGAATGTTCTTTTATTAACCGAAGATACGCATACTGCCAAAACTGACGGAACAACATGAAATGAAATTAAAGCCATGAAAAATTTACATTGTAGATTTACATCACGCAGATATGCAAAGAGATGCCAATATTTTCCGAAGGCTTTCATTTGTTTACAACTGATATTATTCGAATTCAAAAGCTATTGATAACAAACCATTTGGAGTGTTTACTATAGTATTATGCCAATTCCACGTATGTACACAATGCATTCATAGGAACATTT
>JABASI010004745.1:0-13495 GCA_019776505.1 Tomocerus nigrus | reverse complement strand
TTACATAAAAATAAATAGTATTGTCACTTAAAAGTTTTCTACGCTAAATTAAGTAGATTTGAAAAGCGTTGTAAATAGAATTCTAGATTTTGGTATATGAGACAAGCATTATTTCCTACGTTTGCCTTGTACAAATAATTTAATTATTTATTACCATTCATTCTTTACTTTCTCGTGCTAAAAGTGCATTGCTCTTAAGAATTTTGGTATACCTATATGTAGAAAATGTACGTTTGTGTGTTGTATGATTCTTTGTATTAGTATACTAAAAATACAAAGTGCCATTAGCATATAAAATCGTACGTGTTATACTAGTATATTTAGTATTACACAATCCACAGTGTTGCATGTGAGCCGTGTATTGATATCCTTGTAAGATTTTGAGCATTATAAAGCTATTCATAAATGCCATATGTACAATGCCCTGTAGATTGGGCCATAAAATATTAGACATTATCAAAGAGTGCTTTTGTGAAATGGTGAAAGGACGATGCTAGTAGAATAGTATAGCAAATGTATTACATGCTGTGGCTTCGTGTTCCAAGTCTTTGTGTAGCAAATAGATGTGAAACTCCAATCCTTCTCTCGCTTTAAAATGGCAGAGAAATTCGGGTGTTTGGAAGTTGGAAGTTTTAGCAGAGTTGAAGCCATATGCACACACACACACACACATGCCAGTCGCCAGTGCCTTGTCATTACAGCGTAGATGTTCAAGAGGCATGAATCCAATGCTGTTGCCAAGCAGAAGCAAATAAATGTGTATGTAAAAGAAGGTCGTGAACGAACGTGGATTGGAGGTGGAAGTTTTTCTTGCCTTCTACCGGCGCTTGCTCCGATTCTTCACCATCTCAAGTACCTACCGACGATATTGTATACAGTTGTTAAAAACTACATAGTAGATATCCTTTGCCTGTCTGCATCAGAAACTGGAGCTACTGCTTTACTTGACTTCACTTACTTACCTACTCCGACTCACTCCCCTTTAATGTCTACGACGAAAGTTGTTTTGAGGTGCCAGCAAGCCAGTAGGCTATAAAAGATTTTCTGCTATACGATTATTAGTAATGATAAGTGTTTAGGATATAGCTGAATGGGCTTCTTATTCTCTGTGCTTGCTCTTCTTCAAGACACTTATTGGATTTTACTTTTTACTTATATGCCTCTAATAACGTATGCGCTCAATTTAAAAGATAAGAACATCAATGCGAGGAGGATTCTGTATAGAAAGTATCTTTAAAATGTGTGCTATTATCCATAGGTGCTGGTTGCAACAACATGTGAAGAAATTATCTAGTTAGTATTTAGAGGTGGGATTAGGTGACTAAATATCTTCACTGTATGTAAAATAAGGATTTCAAGAGAATTTTCAACTTATCTTCAGTAGAAATAGCTTTAATTCTTTAGAAATATTGTAGGAAAAGGTAATATCTATGCAAAATCGTACTGGTGTATGCTTTTAGAATGTCAAATGTTGCTGATATCCACTTGTACCTTGTTTGATACACGATGCGTAGCCAGAGCGAATGAATTTATAAATGACCAAGTGCATGTTTACTGCTTGAATTAATAACCAAGAAAATCACCGTGTTTAAATATTTCACACAAATTGATCCAAATGAATTGTCTCATGCATTGTGAACTTTAAGGAAGGCTCCGATTTCCTCTATAGTTTTACTTATTTTCATACACTTATAGGTATTACCAAATTTTGACGGAAAAATCATCTATGAATTATTTGTCTGTCTTCAGTCTCGACACTCAGTTACGATGTGTGATGTGCATGTTTGCATTATGGTATGAGAATTTATTTGCATTTTCCTAACTTTTTTCTACACAGCACACTTGCAAAGATATCTGGTAATTTTTTCAGAGTAGGCGCAAGCTAGACAAAACGGGCGTGTGTTGAATAAAATCACATTGCCTCTTCAATCTTGTCAGGCACATTCACTTCACGATGCAGTTTATTAGAATTAAAAATAATATTCTTCTAACACATGAGTCATCAGTATCAGGCATGTCAGTCCAGTATCATGAGACAGACTGATCAAGTATACGTTACATGACCAACTGTACACATGGATTACATAATAAAATCAACTTCCCATTAATTAAAAAGTTTGACTCGACATAGAATGTTAAAGACCACGTTTACGTCATCACATCAAGCATTTCGCTCATGCATGCGTTAAAACTGGAAAATACTTCTATTTCCAGAATAGTACTTTGTACTAACTTTTTAAATGTGCTGATCATGTGCAGTCATAAAAAGTAGTACTGATAAATTAAATTAAGAACGATAAAACAGAAAGGTATCATCGCAGATTTTTTGCAACTCTGCGCTTTTTTATACTTATTAAATTCGTTTATTCGTAAAGATTGCTTTCATGAAGTATATCATCAAGTAAATATAACTGATCTCACATAATATGATAATATCTTTAGGTAGGTATATGAAAAGGTACATTTGTTGGGCAGTTCTTCGACTGCGATAGTAATAACTTTTTACTTGCTAGAATAAAAGTGAACAATGCAATGTGATAAACTCGTGTACAAATCATGGCCGTAGCCGTTGCATGAATTATTGTTTGGCATCTTTCTCTTTTAATTTATGTACTCACATGCTATCGTAGATTTTACATGGTTTGTCTATTAGTCTTTCTTCGCCTTATTGTCGGGTGTTAACTGTAGAGAGTACCTACCCAGAGTACCTACCGCTTATAATAATATGATTCGGCAAAGCATATAGTTGCACTTTGTTATAAGCACAATTTGTGTAAATGTGCATGAAAATTAGTTTATACTCTTTCTACGTTGTAGCATTCGTATGCAAAAGCATTATTCCTGCATTAAGCTACACAAATTGGATGTAAATACTATACAGAGAGCTATGTCCCACTTTAGATACTTCTTCTATACTTTTCCTATATGCTTCAATAGCACCATACACCATACTCATCCCTACGAACACAGAATATATGTATTGAGGACATTATAGCAAGAGAAACCTTGAAACCGGCTGAGATCAACTAATCGCAAGTTGAAGCTGACTTGAGTTGAATCTTAGCTGAACTCAACTGAAGTCAAGTTCAAATCTGATCTGCCTAAAAGTAAGTTTCAAACTTTATTACATATATTTCAGATAAGTACTATATTTATTATTGTATTTTCGTTTTCCTTATTCGCTTTCCTCATTTTATAACTGCTATTATTTATACTGAATGCACATACCTAGATAGTTAGATAGAATCTCGTTCGTATGACATTTTTATTAGTCTGTCTTAAGCCTTCCCTTCGCCTACACAAATCTCTTTGGATTCTGATTGAATTTTAATTATTTTCAGCACACTACAATCAAAATGTCTCATTCTCAGGCAGATATCGAAAAGAGGAAACAAATTAGTGTGAGAGGAATTGCTCAAGTGGAAAATGTTTCCAATATTAAGAAAACATTCAATCGCCACCTCCACTACACTCTTGTGAAGGATCGGAATGTAGCCACAACAAGAGATTACTACTTTGCTTTGGCGCACACTGTAAAGGACCATCTCACTTCCAGATGGATTCGTACTCAGCAATATTGGTACGAAAAGGACCCAAAGGTATGCACATTGCAATTTCATGACATTTTAAATTGAGAAAAGAGACACTAACAACAAGTGTCATGCTCATGACATGATCTGTGATTTAAATGCGTTCATAAAATATTTATTTTACTTTCACTACCCTTTCAAACGCTAGATGTGTATACTTGTAGTTTGTATTTGTAAACTTGTTCTTATGTAGCAAGGAATATATCGCTTATCAAAATACATGAACGTATGAAAGGATCTAAAACAAATATTTGAAAATACTAGCATCACTACAAACATAACTTTAGGGAATACAAGGTTAAAAGGCTACACTCTATGTATAATTACGTGTTTACTCTGTTTACTCGCCTATTTACGAGAATCTGCGTATCATGTTTCATATTTTTTGTGCTTGGTCTTCAGAAAATAATTAAACCACAGTATACAACTGCATTGCATAAAAATAAATATTACTCATCGAGTACTATATAATATATATTATTAGTGTAGGATAGATATTTGCCTATAGTATTGTGCTGACACAATGTAATATTGTTGTATACGAATTAAATTGCATAAAATAATGTTTCACGATTGTATTTAAAGGCTCAATTAAATATGAAAAAAACAAATGGATTCAGTTGCTTTGCTGACAGCACTATATAGTACTCCAATAGTTTTGGCATTGTATTCTTTGCATTTAAATATACATATTCCTACGTAGCATTTTTATGCTTGTTTCATTTTTCTAAAAATCGGTACTACAGAATGTACATGTATGTACGTTGACGTCGGTGTATGTACTAAGTATGTGTTGAATGCGCCGGTAGATGCAACTTATAATTTGGTTTCCTCTAGCTATATCTAAATGTGAAGTGAGGGCACTCCTCCAGTAAACTTCTATTGTCTGGTTTAGCTTTTCTGTAATATCTTTTGTGCATCCAATATCTGTTTATCTAGCCCAACCTTATATTAGTCGGTGAAGTGAACCCTAAGCCACGTAGTACGCACCCTTAGGGCATAATTTTTGATAAGCCATGCTATTTAGGTATATCTGTAGGTTCAATCGATTTGGCAATCCATTATGTACTCCCATCCATGCATACAACTTATAACAATGTGTTTTAGGCATTACAAAATTTAACTGCCTATTTTATAAATGGAAAATAGAGCTAGAGCACGTATGTTTATTTGTTGAATTAATTTTGGATAATGTCTCATGTACCTATATACTGCTTATTAATTATTGACTGAACGATGTATACTTTCGTAAAGTAGGTTCGTATATGAAAGTATACCTATTAATATATTTATCTTGTTTATCAGTAAGTGTAGGTGTGTCATAGATCAGAGTATATTAACGATGTAAACATATTATTCATGCAAGCAACAGACAGAATGTTCACATTCATAAATTAATGAATATAATAGGATGATAGAGATGAGTATGAGAAAGTATATGGACATAAAACCTGCAACAAGTTTTCTCATGCATTCACTACTGATTAGTATTGACAATGTTTGAAGGAGCAAAGAAGATTAAGTATGTAAATGGACTTTTGACTGCCGATGCTTTAAACAACTTGAATGTTTCTAATTTTAGAGGATCTACTATCTCTCATTGGAGTTCTACATGGGTCGTTCACTCCAAAACACAATGTGTAATGTGGGAATCCAATCAGCTTGTGATGAAGCTATGTACCAAGTATGATTATATTATAAACAATATTTTTCGTCTAATATATTCCCACATGCGTTTACTTACTGTAACATCGTTGACACATGTAAGTAAGCTGTGTATGATTTATGGTAGATATTATAAATTATCATTTTACTTTGCGTACGGCAGCTCGGATTAGATATTGAAGAGCTGGAAGAGATGGAAGAAGATGCTGGATTAGGAAATGGTGGCTTAGGTCGCCTGGCAGCTTGTTTTCTGGACTCGATGGCGACATTGGGTTTAGCTGCATATGGCTATGGCATTCGCTACGAATATGGAATCTTTGCTCAAAGGATTCGAAATGGAGAACAGATCGAAGAACCTGACGATTGGTTGAGATATGGAAGTCCGTGGGAAAAGGCCAGGCCAGAGTACATGCTCCCGGTACACTTTTATGGAAAAGTCGAAGATTCCCCCACAGGAAGAAAATGGGTGAACACGCAAGTGGTTATGGCTATGCCTTATGATAATCCTATCCCAGGTTATGGAAATAATGTCGTCAACACACTTCGGCTATGGTCTGCCAAGTCTCCCATCCAATTCAATCTGAAATTTTGTACGTAACCACAGTCAGAATAGTTTTTCATTTCTAACCTTAAGGAATTTTTTAAGAAATTTTATTTTCAAATAAAATAATAAGTCCCTGTTCTTTTTCTATTAGTCAACGATGGAGATTACATTCAAGCCGTTTTAGACCGGAATCTTGCAGAAAACATCTCAAGGGTTTTATACCCAAACGATAACTTCTTTGAAGGAAAAGAATTACGCTTGAAGCAGGAATATTTCATGGTTTCGGCAACCCTTAATGTGAGATTACCATTTAGTATTAATTTTATTTACGGAACATAGATAAATTGGTAGTAACTAACTGTCGTCATATAATTTTGAAGGACATCATTCGTCGCTTCAAGACATCAAAATTCGGTAATCGTAATGTAACCAGGTCTAATTTGGAGTTGATCCCTGAAAAAGTCGCCATTCAGCTAAATGACACCCATCCATCTTTGGCAATTCCGGAATTGATGAGAATCCTTATTGATATTGAGGGACTCAGTTGGGATAAGGTACTTTTAACTCAAATGATGCTCTCAATGTCTCATCCTATAGAGTTTTCATAATATGAACTTACATTTTTTGTATGCGAAGGCCTGGGATATTACTGTGAAAACATGTGCGTACACTAATCACACAGTTCTTCCGGAAGCTTTGGAACGCTGGACTTGCTCTATGCTTGAAAACATTCTTCCTCGACATCTTGAAATCATTTACCACATAAATTACCTCCACTTGCAGGTTAGTTACTTGTAACGTAAATGTAAACCACGAAGAAATATTTAATCTATAAATATGAGAATTACAAAAATTGAGCTTAAAAGAATATGCTGATTAAAATAACCAATAAACCCCAATGATTTAGGAAGTGTTACTGAAATTCCCTGGAGATATGGATAGAATGCGGCGGATGTCATTAATAGAAGAAGATGGCGAGAAAAGGGTCAACATGGCTTATTTAGCCATTGTAGGCTCTCATGCCGTTAATGGTGTTGCTGCTCTTCATTCTGAAATCATCAAGAGTGACATGTAAAGTTCAATTTGAGCTTCAATTACCAATAATTTAGTTTTTCATGTGATTTCATTTGAAAACTGATTTTCATTTAGTTTCAAAGACTTTTACGAAATGATGCCAGAGAAGTTCCAAAATAAAACCAATGGGATTACTCCAAGACGTTGGCTTCTACTTTGCAATCCCAGTCTTTCGGATGTCATCGCTGAGGTAAGAAACTTGCTTACGTTATTAGTGAAAATGTTATGTAGATGCAATAAAATAAAGTGGATGCATGTTGAATGACTTTAACTAAACCGGTTTAAATGTATAATTTGTAGAAAATTGGTGAAGAATGGATAACCCATTTGGACCAATTGACTAAGTTGAAACAGTTCGACGAAGATGCTGGATTCATCCGTAATGTTCAAACTGTGAAGCAAGAAAACAAGATGAAATTGGCATCATATCTTCAGAAAGAGTATGGTGTTAATATCAATCCTGCATCCATGTTTGATGTTCATGTAAGCTCATTCTCAATTACTGTGCTATTGAAGTCAGCTTTCTAATCATGTAAAAATGTAGTTGTTTACAACTAATTAAAATAATGTTGTTACGATAGGTCAAGAGAATTCACGAATACAAACGTCAGCTTTTGAACTGTCTGCATGTCATCACTCTGTACAATAGAATTAAGAGAAACCCTACAGGAAATTTTGTTGCTCGTACTGTCATGGTCGGGGGGAAAGCTGCTCCTGGCTACCACATGGCGAAGAAAATTATTAAGTTGATTTGCGCCGTAGGGAACGTGGTCAATAATGATCCAATCGTTGGGGACAAATTAAAAGTGATTTATTTGGAAAATTACCGTGTCACATTGGCTGAAAAGGTTATTCCTGCTGCTGACTTAAGTGAGCAAATTTCAACGGCTGGAACTGAAGCGTCTGGAACAGGAAATATGAAGTTCATGGTACATTTTGTCGTTGAACACAATAGCGTAAAGCAAATAATATTGCAGTCCATGCAGAGATGATAATGGCAAACTCATTTTGTGTATATAGTTGAATGGAGCTTTAACGATTGGAACCCTTGATGGTGCTAACGTAGAAATGATGGAAGAAATGGGCAAAGAAAATATTTTCATATTTGGAATGAATGTGGATGAAGTGGAAGATTTAAAGAAAGCTGGATATGATGCTAATGTCTACTACGAAAGAAATCCGGAGCTGAAACAATGTTTGGAACAGATCCGCAATGGATTCTTCAGCCCACATTCTCCAAACGAATACATTGACATTTACGATGTATTGCTCAAATGGGATCGCTTCTTCTTATTGGCCGATTATGACGAATACATCAAATGTCAAGATAAAGTTAACGAGACCTATCTGGTAATTCAATCATGAACACCTAATTAAGAGCATTAATTTTAAAGTTAAGGAACTGTAACAAGATAAAGGTTACCCAAATCAAACATCCTTAATAATTATTTTCATTATTATTCATAGAATCAAAAACTGTGGACGAAGATGGCAATCCACAATATTGCTTCCTCTGGAAAATTCTCCAGTGACAGAACAATTGCCGAATATGCTCGTGAGATTTGGGGTACCGAGCCATCATGGGAAAAATTGCCAGCTCCACATGAGCAACGTGAAGATGCAGCAGAGGCTAATAGTAAATGAGACAAATAATTACGTGAAAACCATTAGAAATACTCTAATCCTACTACCAATCACAATAAAACTGCCACACCACAATTCAACATGGCTCTTCTCTCTGAAACAAAATCCAATTTTAATTTACTCTGTTATTCTACTTTTCTCTTTTACTAAATGGCTATACATGCGTATTCACTTCAAAACTGTGCTAGCAATTAATTGTATGTAGTTAATTACAGAAAGTATGTAGGAATATTCTGTCTCAAGTTTTCCCAATGACTTAGCTTGCGACTGAAGTTGTAGCAACTGCATGGTTGGTATCTCTCTACCAGTGAGTTTATTGTCTTTTAGTCATTCAATTTCAAATTGAAAAGTTTAATTTCAAGAGAGCTTTAAGTATTAATGAGCCATATATCTACCAAAGTACATACTTGTATTCATTATTGGAAATATTGAAAAATATTTGGTGAAAATTCACTTTCTAAAGGATCCTAGCTGAAATATGATAAATTACACGTACAGTACACATATTAAATATTGTATGCGTCATTGTAAATCATCGCGTTTCTAGTATCTAAAGAAGTAAAATAGATTTTACCAACATTTGAAGAAGAATCTCATGTTTTAGAATCGCGAAAGAAAATCATGATGCGTGAGCATTGACTCTAATATACTTCCTCTAATTTCGAAAAAAGTTTAATGCAATTCGATCGGGTAATTTCCCGTTTAAAAAAGTAAACAATATATATTTACCTAGATTTGCCAATTATACATAGAATAGAGTATAAAAGACTATAAGTAAACTTAAAGAAAGATCTGAAAATGGGTAAGAGTGCAAATATTATTATCCAGGACTGATTACTTAAAGAAAATAAATCAGCACAGTAATACATACTTATGTAATCACATTGTAATCGTTATCCTCTCTTGTCCGTAATAAAAATGCTAATAAAGTCAATGAGACAATACGGCATTATATACTAGTTTTCAGAATGTAGTAAACTATATTTATCGAAAGAAATAGAATATATTATATTAACTAATAATACTAACTTTAATTGTGCCATTTTAAATTACTAGAATATATTAGTATATTTGTAATTTGTGCAATCAATGCAGCAAAGCAAGCCAATAATAACATCCGAAGTTTATGTATGTTGATAAGAACATGTTCCATCGTCATTCACCATACTTCCAAAGGTGGACACGTCAATAGAATCCGAGACAATCTAAAGTGTGTACTTATAAACAACAAATTGATTCATCTATATTGCTATTATATGAGGATTGACTTCAATGTACATAAAAGATATAGCACTTCTAATCCAACGCGGAATCTCTTTCTAGTTTCTTTTCAGGCAGTAAAAATTTATTAACTTGTACCTATTTGTTAAAGAAAATAATATTGAAATAATATTTGTTTGTAATTGTTGTGATTTGTGTGATGCCATAAATGAAACACACAATTGAACCGGTAACAGTCAACGTATAAAGAATAAGATAATAAAGTGGTTTATTCGATCAAAACTATACAAATCTCATTCTTTTTCATCTAAAATCTGCGTAATTTGGTATTCAGAAAGAGTATTAATAAATCGCTCTTTGCATTTTCTTATAATAAATAAATTCTGTTTAGAGTCCCATACAGAATGAATCATTTAGAAAATGGTATTTTCTAATATCAATTACAGATCATGACAGTGTGGAATCGTTTAGGTCAGTGATAATAAGCTAGTCTTTGTCTATCTAATGCAAAGAATTCTTGCAAATAGTATGAGATCAAAATGTGTGTAACTTAAATGCATGGAAATAGCATGAGTGGGAGTTGGGAGTAAAATAATTGTCACACTTAATAAGTAAACAACGTTTTATATGTAACACAAGTTTTATTACTGACGCAGACGAGTTTAATAGTTGTATATACCGTTCTCAATTCTAATTAGACTACTGTAATTGTAGAACTCACGTAATAAGTAAACAACGTTTTATATGTAACACAAGTTTTATTACTGACGCAGACGAGTTTAATAGTTGTATATACCGTTCTCAATTCTAATTAGACTACTGTAATTGTAGAACAAGTTAAAGAAAATCGAGTAGTAGAAACAAAACACGAAGAACACAAAATTAGTTAGTAACACTTGTCTAAAATTAAATATTGAAGCAAAAAACATTTTAAATGATACTTAACTTGGTTTTTAGTTGGTATTATAGGTTAAATGAGTGAAATTATAACTAATTAGCTAAGTAGTAATTAAGGTGGATTCGTAGGTAACAAAAGTTACTATTCACAATGATACGACATGACAGCACAGTGTCATATGTAATTGTAACTAATATGAAAACACATACGGAAATACATAATAATATTCTAAATTGGAAATGTATACTTAACTATTTAACGCCTAGCACACAAATGTAGATGACAGACAATGTGCAAACTCTCATTTAATCGTATACTGAAAACTTGAAAATACATCAATTCATTCTAAAACTACCACATCAGTTCAAACTTAATATGCTCCACGAAATCATAAAATTACTACACAAGAGGATGAAAAACGAGCTGTTAATAAATATCGTTATAGTTAGTAAATACAAAATGCTTAAACATATCAAACACAAATGTGCATTTGTATTGCTCTATAAAATAAGTTCTTTACGGATAAACGCAAGAAACACACTAATAAGTATTTGATTGCAATTGCATGTGTAAGTACACAATAATGGCATTTTTATAGTCAACGACATCCGTATAGGTATTAGTATTCTAAAACAATTCCGTCCCTATAAACTAAACTTGCGATGTCTACGATCTAAAGTATACAGTGATACAAATTAGTAGTTTTATGGATAGGAGACAGTATTTAATGGCTACTACTACAACTTAATCCCATTTCCCATATTTAATTGCAATTGTAAACTACACATAAACTTTATGACCCCATACATACAAGCTACAAACAAATATTATTATGCATATTTTGATAGACTGCGGTAGGGGACTGATTCATCGAGTGAGTATAGTCATCCCATACATAAAAATTTATTTGTAATTTCTTAATTGATATTACGTACAGTACAATATTTTCTAGCAACAAAGTATACCTGCTGTAACAAAAATGTTAATAGTTAATCTAGAATTAGGTAGGTATGTTAATTAATGCTTTAATTACATCTGTAAGTGATAGCGACTCTATAGTTTATCATGGAATATATATTAGTACATCCCATACCGACCCTATTCTAAATACGTATTAAATATTGTAATTGAGTAGTCATGTAGGACCATAATTAGTATACGTAATAAACACAATAATAACATTAGTTCTATAATTATGGATACAGATACATATTATTAGATTTACAACTATGTCAGTATTGTCTATTTTTATGAGCTATACATCACATACATAGATTGTCTGTGTTGAGAACTTGTTAAAGTATCATTAATAGCACAAATGGTAAAAATGTATAGGTATCTACTAATACGATTAGTATCTGTATTTTAATATATAAACAAAATGTTCATTAACTATGGTTAGAGATTCGAGCAATAAGAACGACAGGAAGCACGAATAATAATTGTACTTGTGTTGTATCGTACCATAAATCTCACTTATCGTATCCATGTCACAAATAGTAAATGACAGACAGCATTATTATATTCTGCTGAGAGTCAGTTGCGTGTGTGTGATGTGATTCTGATTGAATGTCAATCTCTATAAAATAAATACACTCGTCTCACTCTCTCATCATCCATCTGCATCCGTCCATTATTACTATATCATTAACATTTTATTGTATTTTAACCAACAATAAGTACATAATATACACATGCACACGGAAAGCTCTAAAGATGAGCTCTATAAATTGTTCCAGCATAAGTATTATTTGCCTGATTTGTATGCTCAAGCTTTCAGATATAATAATATGTATGTATAATATAATAATAGTAATTTGTCCTCTTTTGGTAATAATATAAATTTATCCATAAATATTCTCATTCTTGAAAGACATGAATGTTGAGATCGATTGTCTCGCTTTTCAGTTTAAGCTAAGCTAAAGTTCAAAGTGTTCAATTTTTAAATGACCATCGAATTCCATAGTATTATAATATTCACATAAGTGCATATAGGATTGTCTGGGACAGTTTTAACTCACTTAATATAGTTAATTATAGGTAATATAGGGTAGGACTTTAGGATATTTCCCTTGTTCACATTCTATTGTGAGATAAGTAAGACTATCGAGTCACAATGAGTGTTTGTGCAGCAATTATTGGTAAAGAGTTCAAGGTATACACTAAATAACACCTACAAAGTAAGCATTTTTAGTATTATTCCTTTATTATAATAACGTAGTAGCAGATCCTACGTATCTAGTATTTAATTGTATGCTATATCTCTATACTTATAGACCAGTTACTTAATGTTGCTGCCTATACATGAGATAATGTTTTCACTAAAACTAGTCATTGATAATTGATACACATAAGTTGAAGCTACCAAGAATAACATTCTATAGTTTTAGAAAATCATTTACTACAAACGTTTAGTACGGATATTGAAATATACCTTCTTACATCAACAAAAAGCTTATAATATTATAGCAGCAATTGTTGTGTATGCTCATATTGATATAATGTGTAGTTATTTATTGTCGCTTTTGTTAAAAATTACGAATATTTAGTAGTAGTGTCTTATCCCTTTCTATCGTGAGATCCATTTGTGAATAAACATATTAATATAATGGTTTTTGGGAGCGAAGGCTCGCTCTTCACGTCAGCTAAGGGTTAAGTCTCTAAAATTCACCAAACGATCAATTTAGACAAAAACATGACAGCCACAATATTTAGCAACATACATACATGAGAAGTTCTTTAAGAGTTTACTAAATTCTAATTGGGGATCACTTCATTGAACTCGTAGTTTCTCTAATTTCACTTATTATTTGCAGTATATATAGCAGTTCAATATGATTACTTGAAAGACTTGTTTCC
>JABASI010004744.1:0-13497 GCA_019776505.1 Tomocerus nigrus | reverse complement strand
ACAGGAACATAATATCAGCAGAACCACAATAATAACCATCTGATATTATTGTAGAGTGGAAAAGAGGATTGATGAGAAGGCAATCACTGAATCTAAACTAAATATCAGAGAAGAGCTATTTAATAGCTCCTGGCTATAGATGAGTGCTGTGATAGATGAGCTTATAATATTTTATGTGCACGCGGACATACCCCAAAATCTAAAGTCTCCGAAAGGGGGTCCAAATCACCGAATTTTAGAAAAAATTGGGGGGTCCCTTTTATTTAGACAACATCCCCGCTAAAAAATTTGATATTTTTCTCAACAGATTAAAGAATAGTTCAATTTAAATGTTCAAAAATCACGCAAAGTGCTAATTGCTATTTTTCTCGGCAATTAAAGGATATTTTAATGAAAATCTTCAAAAATCTCGGGAGTTTTTGAAAAAAGTTAATTTTACAAAGAAAGCTAAAAGTTTTGATATTTTTCTCGGAGGTTAAAGGATATTTCAATGGAAATGTTCAAAAATCGCGCGAATTGCTAATATTTTTTGATATTTTTCTCGGAAGTTAAATGATAATTCAATGGAAATGAGCAAAAATGGCACGAAGCGCGCAAGATTTTTCTGTTTTAAAACAAAAATCTACTTTTTCTTGGGTTTTTGGGCCATAGGCCCCCTCAATAAGCCAAATACAGGGTGCTATTGCTAAGCTTACCTAATTTTTATAGTAGGGGTCCCCCTTCAAGCATTTAAGCTAAAGGGGGTACTCATTATCATGCAGTGATGCCAGGTACAGAGGTTTCGGGGTATAGAGACGACGGATGGAATCACCAAGTTCATTCCTCGTCATGTGAATGTTGTAGCTTTAGTTAGATTGCTAATAAAACTCTCAAGTCAAGCGCTTAACCATTGTTAGCAGATAAGATCGTCAACCTTAGCATTTACACATGGCATAAAATCATTGCTACTTTAATGTAAGCATTCTGTGTACCTATGTCTTGACAGGCAGAACCAAAAGCATAGCAAGTTGCAATTATTTATTTATTTATTCACTCTATCTGTGCATGGCCAAGTGTTCAACTGCGTCTTGCCTATTAATAGAGATGCCATTGCTACTCTACGACCCAGTACGACCATTGCAAAACATCTATGAATAATAATTCTCCTATTTGACACTATACCATCTGCACTTTTCCTACTCAGCTATTTACTTCTTTTGTTTTCCTAGCCTTTGTGTTGATGATTTTCAAAACAAGCTCTTAAGAAACTTGTTGTTTGGACATGGACTTCCCAAGAAATCTTTACTGCCATATTTGCACAATTATTCAGTGTGAACATTAAGTTAATATTATTTCTCTGTTTTATTAACAGCTACTCTTATTACAATAATTGTCTGCGATACTTTGACTCAGATCTGATAAAATATAATTTGGACTTTAAAAAAAATATTTTAAAGACTGCACACACAATTCAAAGTAGAATTGTAACATTAAAATTAGTTGATTGGTCTCGGGCGATCTGTATTGATATTTGGAAAAAGAAAATAGTAAATCATTTGTAATTTTACAAGAAATGTTACAGTTATTCGTAATTGTGATTGTATATTTGCATAATAGGCTCACGTGTAATGTAAAAGACCGACAATGTATACACAAACAAGATGAGAAAAGATTTTCGAAGAAGGGACCAGACAAGAAGAACCCGATGTTTTGGCAGCTGCTTTTATTTTCTTTCATCTATCTAATTCTGTATATGCGTATATTATAGTAGTACTACTAATGTTAGTAACTGAGTGAGTGAGTAAAAATCAGTCAGTCTGTCATTTCCATCTGTAATGTTGTAATTCGTTAGGTAATGTAAAATGTATGGGATGTGGATGTGAGTGAAGGGAACTATGGGGAACTCTGCTCTGAAGTTTAAATCTTTAAGCTAAGAACCAGAGATCTCGTCTCAGACTTTTAACTAACTTTCCAGAAGGAAATATCTTCTGCTTATGAAGTCATCTGATGTCTGATGGAGTAGGATGCTAAGAAAAATCTTTTTCTTTCTCACAGAGCGAGAGGGATTTCTTATTTCGACAGTGAGATGAAGTTACCCGGTCTGGGTGATGTGATGTGATGTAACTCAGCTGCCAAAGGATTCAAAGGAAACGCTAGCAAATGAAGTCAAGTCAGAAAAGATTGGAATTAACTAACTTCCGCCTACTAGTACATCTGTCTGTTATAATCTGACAAACGGGAATGTAGCCGCAGTAGTTTTCACCGAATAATCTTTAACTAAGCTAAAGCTAACCATAGTAGGAGGGAGAAAAACAAGGAAATCGACAGAAGAGAGACAAGAACAAGCCACACGCCTCACCGCAACGCATAAAACACCAACAACACATTTTTCTGATCTGTATCACAGAATCCTTTTAAACATTTAAAACTACACCACTAAAATTAAGGGTATACCACGACAGACTTATATACGCAAGAAGATATTTAGAGGAAAAATTTCTGGAACTACATTCGCTATTTTTATTGGTGTGTGTGCTCAGAAACACTCTAAAAACTTTATATAGATACTCTACGCATTTTTCCACGGAATTGAGTGAGGTGTGTCACTTTGCATTTCATGTTAGAATATGAGTGACAGCAATTTCCTGGATCACAGACAAAGTTGGCAAAGGTTATCTATTAACTATAAATACACCTAAATTCCGACTAGGCAGAGTTAAAACGAAAAGTTTTATACCAGGCAGAGGTTATTCACTACTGACTTGTGGTGAATACGTTTAAATATATTAGAGGTATTCAGTTTCAGTGATTATAATCACAACAAGCGCATATTCGGATCATTTCAAATAATGAGATCTTTGACATAAGCTCAAGATCATAATTTTTTCGATTAAAATCAGCTAGAAAAATAATCAACAATCAGAATAATCAAAAAATTGACAATTTCAGGGAATTTTTTTTCCATTTGCATTATAATAATTTGATTTAAATAATCCTAGGAATGAATACCACTATTATCAACTTGTGTACTGATCAAGGTAATTTATTTCAGGAATTAGAATAGTATGTCTTCTTTTAGATTACAAGTTTGAGTTCATTAATTTCGGTTTAATGTTGACTTAAGTACGTGTAGTATTTGTTTGAGAAAGCAATTCTAATAAACTAACAGTGACAAATTGTTGTACGTGGTTTGAAATGAATTCTTCTGGAGGAATTCTTGCCATTGATATTATATTTAGCAACATTGGTCATAACAGAACATAAAATGCAAATGATGTGCAATTTCCCTTGGCTCATTCATGTTTTCTGTTTACATTTGCACCAACAGTCGAATTGCTCACAAGTGATTAACTGCTCGAGCGAAAACTAACGACGCGTTCACAGATAAAGATAAAACGCGGAGCTATATAGGCATAGAGCAAATCCGATTTTCTCTCTCTGTGAATGATGGAATGGGCGAAACATTCCCGTTTTTAACAGCTGGAAAACATTAAAATCTTCCAAGTTGCTCATCCTAAGTTATTTATTCGAGAATGTTTTTATACTTCAGTGTGGGCAGGAGATGAATGAACATCGTTTTGCCAAAATGACATGCAACTGAAATTAATTCCAAGGAACCACAAATCCGGTAGTGTTGCATTTTGCATTATAATAATATAAATAAGATAAATGCCATATATCTGCAATTCGAAACCAATTAATTACTAGAATTCAGGTGAAAAGTAGGTTCTCGGAGCAATTTTCATCTACGATACAAAAGTTGGACTTTGAGTTTCAATTATTACACAGTTCTGAGAAATGCATAAAATGTAATTCCAATTTCCAATAGTAGAAGTCTGAAGGAATGATCATATAATAATATAATTTTGTAATAATTGTATTGAAGGACTTTTATTGTATCTCTTGTGGAGGATGCATACACAAATAGTGTACTCCCTCATTGGATAAGATCAAGTTAGAGTTAGAATCCTTTTATGGAGCTTATGTAATTTAATTTTTTTGCCAATTTGATCTGTATCATATATTTACTAGTAACTCGNTCATTGGATAAGATCAAGTTAGAGTTAGAATCCTTTTATGGAGCTTATGTAATTTAATTTTTTTGCCAATTTGATCTGTATCATATATTTACTAGTAACACGAACAACATTTTTCTTCACATTTTGTTAGGCTGCGGTACCCCCATCAACTTCTAAAATGGAAATACATACTAAAAAACGACAAGTACAAGTGTACAAGCAATTCTTTTGCTAACTACACTGTGTGTGTGTACTTAAATGCAAGAATATCTGGACAAGTTGAACAGAACGGCAATTTCTACAAGGATTATGCAATTATAAAGGCAAAACCAACAACACAATCTTTAAAAAAAATACCTACTATTATAGTATTGCCTTAATAAATGAGATTTACTTGTTCAATACCTAAAAACTAGAAAGAATCATAAAAAACCTATACCATACGATTACGTGTGTGTGCTTTGGTTATTTTATCAAACGCTGAGAAAGGATCCCTCCACTCAGAATCGTAGCAGATCTAATGGGCAGAGATGAATAAACATTTAATTTATAAAGACAAAAACAACCATCTCCTTTCCTGGATAACATTAGTTAGTTTTAATTTGGCAGGACAAGGTATTGGCAAGCCTAGTTTTCTATATAATTTAATATAAATAAATAAACTCGGGTAATCAGAACAATACTTATAAGAGCAACTAACATTTAAAGATCCAGTCTGTAGATATTAAAACCAAATGCAATCTTCTCGTTAGCTCAATTTAGGGAAAGCAGTAAATAAAAAGCCAACCGTAAATATTAAGTCGAAATGAGTTTTCCTAAAACGGAGACAACTTTAATCAGTTACATGGAAAGTAGAGCTATGACTAATGGTATCGGTAACAATGATCTAAATAATTTTTTTATGAGTCAATTGTCAATTAAAAGTTTTGACAATAAAATGGGGCCATTTAATATTAAGAAGAAATAAATTCAAAAAATGAGTTCAGTAGCCATTTATATTTATGCGGAAGCAATCAGCAATTAAATATTAAAATCACAAATAAAAATTGTTAACTTATGAAAAGTCCGAGAATCTACACAACAATTCGCTGAAAATACTCAATGGCTCTGTACATAATTACATAACTTTTTATTGGTAATATAAAAAATGTTCTTACCGATCTTGATTGGCTCACAGCCTCCTTGCGAAGGTAAATGATGATCGGAATCGATGCCAACCATGGCGGAATGACCGAGGTAATCTCTCATCATCATGATCGTGAAGATGATCCATCATATCTAAATTGGCAGACGCTTTCCGATCACGATCACGTTCCCGTTCCGGATTAGAGTGAGTTGAGCTGACGAAGGCGCCAGCGATTATCACCGCCGTCACAAGAACACGCGTTAACAAGATCCTCATTGTTTTCCTCTTTACAAGTTAACAAATTGCTGCGTGAACATGAAAACAAAAAATTCTTGACGTAATAGTAGCTGCGACAAAACAGAGAGCTTTGCTTGCTCAAGATTTTCCTTTCCTTTTTACTTCATTTTCCTATTTGGTTAAATAGAGCTAATCCCGACGAGATAATAACATGGCACGACACTTTATCACCGTCAACACTGTTTCTTTCCTCGGAAAAATAAATTACACTTCACGAACAGAAACGGAGCAAGAAAGAAACTATTTTCAAATTGCACTACCACTTTTTCCGTATGTTTTAGTGTAGCACTACTGATTTTCCATTTTCCATCCTCATAAGTGCTTTGCTTTAATTTCAAGCCAATTTTCCAATGCGTTTTGCCGCTGAAAATCTCCGTTTTCAGTTTTCCGTCTCAGGCTCAGCAGTAGAGTTCAGCAGTAGAGCTCAGCAGTAGACAAACAATCAAACAAAGAGTCACATTTCCAACATTATTTTCAACACTTTTTCCACATGAATCTTTGCACAGACAATTTTCCCAGAAGGAATTTCTTAATAGAAAAGGATAATCCAATTTAATTTGACATGAAACTTGGCAGAGTGGAAAATCTTTGCAGACTTCAGCTAAGTAGCTCTATAAATATTTCTCCAAACTGTTAACAATGGCAGAAAGTGTTAATTAATATTCAAGAATGAAAACACAGGTCTTGTTACGTTAACAAGGTGGACATGCAAAGGCTTGGCAATCCTCAGCTACTTCTCTTAGTTAGTTAAAAGTCAGAATGTTGTTATTGAGATTGAAACGAGGTAAAGAAACGTAACATAACCAGCTCGGCTATAATAACAATAATAATAATCTCGGTTCACCTCCACTCCACATACACACACTTTGAAAATCGAGGAGTTTGCTTGCTAGGAGCTGCAGGAGAACATAATGAATCTATGTATCCGGTTAGAATGCCAAGTGAAGACTGACTGAGCTGAACTCTCGACTCGACATTCAATTCAACATCAGAATCTGCCTTTTTTCCTTTCCACTATCTCTTCTGACTCTGCTGAGTCTTCTGGCTATGCATGCATAGCATGGGCTCTTTTCCTTCTTGACAAACTATGTGTGTATTTTCTATGGCTAAACTAAACTTCTCTCTCCCTCTCTCTGGACTAGAGAGTTGCACGGGCACGGGCACTACTCTTGATGCCCACGGGCATGCATTGGTGAAAAACCCTTTGGAAACTAAATTAAAATTTATTTTCTTCTTTTCCCCGTTTCTCTCTCCGTTTTCTCGTTTTCTCCCTTCTTTTTCCCCTTTTCTCTCTTATATTTCCCCTTTCTCCCTTATTTTTCCCCTTTCCTCCCTTCTTTTCCCCCTTTTCCTCCTTCTTTTCCTGCTTTTCTACTTTCTTTTCCTCTTCTTTTCCCGCTTTTCTTTTCCCTACTTCCTCCCTACACTTTCCTACCTTTTTTCTTTCCAGACACCGGCGCCCATACGGTGCCCATAAGAGCCAGTGACATTTTCTTCTTGGTAATTATATGGCTCCTAATACCTTCATTCGAAATGGTTTTTCACATGATGCTATAATTTTTGTTGACGTTTAGTTAATTTGTAAAAAATGAGGCCTGAAAACTGAGATATAGAGCCCGATAGTCACAAAATGCGGTAGAAAACACATTTCGGCCACCAACGGACACAAATGGTTCCGTTTCTCATACAGCTAATAATAGCAAGGACGAGAGGGTAATGAGGGTATACGGGCACGTTAAAACAATTTGTGGCCAGGCAGCTCTTCTATACTCTGGACTGTAGTGCAGTAAAATGTGCATGTTAACCCGGCAAGTGAAATAAACATACACGCTCGTTACTCGCTCACATTTCTAACAAAATCTAAAGAGACTGGGGCTGAATTGGAGATGGAGGAAAAGATTAGCTGGGCTGGCATTTTCCTCCCTTGCCTTGTTCTGTTAAAGTTAAACTACATAATAGACTGGCTATAACGAGATGGTAATATACAGACATACACTACACTTATCTACTTGCTAATGCTAACTAACTAGAAAGACTCACCACTCGCTGACATTACAAAGTAGACAAGACATGGAGAATGAAACGAGAACCAAGCAACAATTCTACTAACTCATCCAGTTTACTCTCTTCAACTTGTTTGTCTTTATTTTACCTGAACACTATATACATATAATCTCGATCCCTTTAACATATATATACATAGGTACACTTTAAACATCTATAGAAAATAATATGGTCTGGATTAGAGTGGACCTCTGCTCGTCTTATTTTATTTTTCTTCTTCTGGAGCCTGTATTTACCTGTGTATAGCTTTTATAACGTTATAATATTATTGCTCTGAATAATATTTACTATCTGTTCTGTAACCATATATCAAGTTTTATTAGCCTCGGACTAAGTAGCTACGTCTACCTATTTTATTAGTAAATAGTAATACAAAATACAAACATAGGCAAAAATAATTCTACCTTTTCCCCTTTAGCTTTTCAAGTACTAGCCTATAGACTGCCTTTATTTCAAGATGGTTTAGAGTTAAGGTAACTAACTGGAAATAATAAATACAATGCTAGATGAAATTGCTAAATGTTGTTGTTTTTTTCCGTAACTGCCTACAACTGACTCGCATCTAGCTCGTTAACGCTAATTCATATACATACAGGTGAACATGATAGATAATATTTTGCAGATATTATTCTCTGAGAAATAAAAGCTCTTCCTCCACGTGCACTGCAAACTAAACACTTTTCCTTTTTACCTTTTCTTCTCCTTCTTCTTACTCTGTAACTACCTATGAAATATTATGTATGTTCTACCAGAATTTAATTGAAGAGCTAAGTAAGTAGTTTTACCCTTTGCCTCTCTCTATATATAAAAAGTTATAGGCATATAAAGAGCAATCATAAAAAAGTCAAGATATAATGTGCGTTTCTTATTCTCTGCCTACCTAAGCTTGCCTATTATAAACAATATGCTTATCTACACTCACCGCATTTCACCCTGTGCTCGCCTTTTCATTACTAACTACCAGTTTGATTTGATCGATTAGAATTTCATGTGCCCTACCTTACAGATGCATCATGCGATTTATAACTAACCCGTATGTATCTAATTCACTCGATTAATATTACCTACATGATTTACTTTTACCTCATGATATTCTAGCTACCTGGGTATACCTACCATTCTCCACTGTATATAATTAAACCTGCCATACAAAACGTTAATATCGTCACTCGCATAATATGATAAGGAAAAATTACATTAGCCGATCAATGCACTGATACAATTAGCATTTTACGATGAAAACACCTATGACCTACGGGATTATATTATTACAATGTTTTTAAATGCAGATTCTAGATCTATACGATAATACGATGCATCTGTAGCTCCATTTTTTGATCTGTTATTATACCTCCTGTACTAATTGTACCTATACTACACAATTTTGATGAATAGATCATTGCTACAGAGGTTACGTCAAATAATAAAGTAACCTATATACTTAATATCATATTTGAATATGTGGGATGACATGAGACAGTTCGCAAATAATTATTATTACAAATAGTTCGTATTTGCGAAGTTTTTGTCCAGTATTCAGGTACCAGGTAAATCGTTGATCTACTAAAAATAAGGGTATCATTTAATCATTTCTCAAAATAATTGAAAAGTTCTCGAAGTTTATAATTGTGGCAACCGAAAACTTTGGAAAAAAATCGGAGATTGCAATGAAAAGCCATTAGATTTGAAACCTGAAACTAGTATAGTTTGTTACCCGCATGAAAATGCAATGGTTGTGTGCAAGAAATTGAGTCAGCATGGGGTTATCCGCTATATTTCTTTGGATTCCCATTTGGAATTCTAGCAGAGTGAGTTGGACAGTAAGAAAATGGAGATACGAGAGGAGAGGGTATGGCATGAGTCTTAAGAGAGAGAGAGAGAGAAGAAACCTAGAAAAGGAATGATTATGACCCCCCACTCTCACCCTTGTCTGCCAAGGCATCCTACAAGAAGCACACTATGAACTGAGGAATCTTTTTAGGATACCCTCCCTTGCCTGGCCTTATGGAAATCGTGTTCAGTCTTCACATTAAAGAAACTCAAGAAAAATTATAAGTACGTGTAGCAAAGAAAGGTAAAGGAGCCTTCGTTTAGGATTTCCCTTGGCGGGCATACATTTCTTTGGTTATTTTCTAGCCTTCTGCTTGCTCAAGTCTCTGTGTAGGAATTGAATTTATTTCAGAGATATCACATCAGTAACTCGTAGGGTAGCTTCAATTCCACTGTGCTCGAATATTTATCATGTACACTTATTTCTTAGTCCACCTTCCACCATAAAGACTCATTTCGAATTCTCGTTTCGTTGTCTGCATGGGATAACTCTCCACAAGGAGTCTTGATATTCTCCTGACTGCAGTCTCATGTCACTCAGTCTCTCTCGTCTCTGGACTAGACTGAAGTCCGAACAAGAGCTAACTTAATTCCTATCATGATACTCTCCTGACTGCAGTCTCATGTCACTCAGTCTCTCTCGTCTCTGGACTAGACTGAAGTCCGAACAAGAGCTAACTTAATTCCTATCAAATTCAAGCAAGGCTAGTAGAAACCACATATTATTATTTGACACATGGGAAAATTAAGGACTTGACATAAGGTGTATAATATAATAAAGCTAGGTATATAAATACAAAGGTGAGTTTATTTATTGTTTCTGTTGGGCAAGATGAATAGGAGGGCAAGATAAACCCTAACCCCACAGAACTCGACTACAAACATATTCACACTGCACTCTACTAACTTAACTTGACGTAGGTATTTAAATAACACTCTTCTCACCATCCAATTCTATTCATTTCCTTCACAGATTATCATACTGGATTAAGAATATGAAAAGTTTCTCAATGTCCTCCAATTTTTCTATAATACATTGGATACCCTATACATGAGATCCCACGATGACCCCTATATGCAATAAAAAATGGATGAGGACCTTAAGAAACTTGTCTATACTGTAAACATTAAAGAATATAATAATATAGAACATAAATGAAAAATGAAACCATACTTAAGGAGGAGTTCTTGTTTCTTAAACACACCTAATGTCTAACAACAGCGAAATTTAAAAGAAACTGCTGTCCTTGTCTAAATATGTAATAAAAATTATGAATACCCTTTCTTTTTCTCCCCACTCCAAAAAAATGGTTTTTTTGTAATACAGAATTTTAATTTTGAAAAAGTTTACCCCTGGTGCCCTCGAAAAATATGAGTAGATTTTAAAAGTGTATGACTACATGATTGTTCAATAAACCGTTTTCCTTTTATCCGGTTGTCGGAAATTTGAAACCCCTCCTTAAGTATTATTTGTATAGTTAACTTATGTGAGTGGGAGAGGTACCCAGGTGAGTATTTTAGCTATTCTTACCCTTGAAAACGCGTTGACTGGAGTTTAGAAAATCCCTGTTAAGGGCAGATTGCACTTTTTAACGTAGATAGTTACATACATAGGCTGAAATGGTTTTAAGTCTCCTTATCCTTCAAGTCTTTGTGGTATGCATAATATTATTATATAAGATTGTTACACGGATAGATGAGTTTTCCAAAATAATTTATTTTGCTTATTAGTTAGGAGAGTGAGACTTGCATGGTTATGTTATGATTCTGCTGGCTATATATTATATGAATGCAGTTGATTCTACAGATCTTGGATGGAGTAGAATGAAAGAAGAGTCAAGAAGTGAAATGGGAAGAAAAGAATGATAGAATAAGTAGACACTTAAGATTCTTCTGAGGCGAGAGTTTGACTTGAAGACCTCAGGAACAAATCAGATGGAGAAATAAAAGGAGTTTACGAGCATTGTAAATCATCATTGTTTGCCTCTTACCTTCCCTTATGCTAAACTCAAACTCTGACCACTATAACAATTAGGTAAGTACCTCTCTCCCTATAAGAACTATAAGAAGACACCCTTAGGTGCATCCTATACACGACGATACAAACCTCAACATAAATACAAATGCATTTAATTTCATCGCCTTCACAATTCCATCTGTGCATAGCTTTTCCTTCTATTGCATTACACTACTGCTTGTAGTTTATGTTTATACATGAGACTTGAGATTATACATCGTCGTATAGGGTAGCTATGAACTTTTACGGACACTCAGACAAAGATAGATACGAATTTACAGTTCCACTAACAATTTACTAATAATAACAAAGATCAGAGATCCCTTTAGGTTTAAGACTCAAGACAACTCTTAATTGATAGGTACTTATTAATACTTTCGTATACACTTTTACACGACGTTATATGTACACTATTAAAGTAATATACAGTCAAGTACCCTTGCACGTATAATTTATTCGAAAAACAGTACAGTGAGTTTTTTTTAAGGGTGAAGTTTATAAAACATTTTCCATGGTTTTGTTTCGTATTCATGACATGAGGATTACTCAACACACTCACGCCCTCCGCACATAATTGAATAAATAAATATTCTCTCACATCACTTTCCTCAATGTACAAGCACAACATAACCCTGACTTCCATTCTTAATCTTATAACCCTTTTATATAACAATGAACCAAATGAATTACGATACTACTAGCTACTACTGTTCCTTTTGATTACTATTGTTTCTCTACCGGGTTAATGTTATTATAAAATACATCTCTGTATATAATTACCCGTATTTATACTCAGATATGGGTACTTATTATATCAATCCCCGGCTATCAAATCTTAACAATCGAGTTTGGAGATTTAGAATTCTTTGTTTTATGTTGTCGATTTTTACTAGAGTCCTTTATATTTTACATTTTCCCTTTGTCAATTATTAAGAAATGTGATTATTTTGGAAATGTTTATTACTCGTAAGCGTAACACAATGTTGGATGTTATAGTTATAGGTGACAGACACGAATATTTTGGGCAACGCACGCAAGTATTATTGACGGAAATCATAAGACTTCGTGAATTTTAAGGAGATCAGTCTTAATTACATATTATATGGATTATTGGTACAGACAAAGTATAACATAGGTACCTATAGTTGTATGAGTTAATTTTGAGTACACTATATTCGGTTAAGGGATATAGACTTAAGCCCATATTCTTAAGAACAGCTTTCAAGGATTGCTTGGCAACCTTTCACACTATTATAATATTCCCTCTTTTTTTCATCTTGCATCTCCTCCTGGGGTATTAGACCTAGAAAGACAAGAAGGATCTTGCTGGAGAGCTGAAATGTGGCTGCTTACCAGTCCGTCCATACATTTCTCATTTTCCTCTCCGATTCGGAGATATAAATGTTTTTGTAGCTCATTGTGTTATATGATGAGGTGAACAAGGTGTCTCTCTCTATATATATTATGCAAAACTATTGTACATAAGCAATGCAATAAATAATCAGCATCCATAATAAACCATTGTAAAATGGATATAATACAGAGTAGCATGGGTACAAAATGGTGGCGGTATACTGACTCCATTTTCATGCTCTGTCTTTCCTTTGACAGTAGTAGTAGTATCTACCTAGTAGGTGTACAAAATTTGAACCGTGTATCTCAATGCGTATGACCTAAGGATGAACCTGTTTATCTTGTCTCAGTGACCCAATTTTTGAACTCAATTCAGTCGTCCAATGGATCTCTAGATGACGGAAAATTTGAACGATATACCCCATAATCCGTTCAAACTTTCAAACGTTATCGACAGACGGACAGACAGATTGGACATTCCTATACAGACAGAGCAACGCTACTCTGACTGAATTGAATAAACTTTGTTATGCACCTACATTACGCAACTTTTTTTAAAATTCCATGCATGTGCTCCACTTTTGTCTTGCAAGTACCTAATGCATGGTAAATTGGCAAGTAACAATAATTGTATGCAATGCAGTTTTCATAAAAGGATAAATTGAATTTTAAAGATATGCAAAAAAAATCCGGATGAATTAACAGATTTAAAATATACTTTTTAACAGCTTTCAATTTCATTAGGAATGAGTAAGTTTTTATTGACACACATCAATTCACTATCCAATAATACTACATGTTATTATCTCTAA
>JABASI010004743.1:0-13498 GCA_019776505.1 Tomocerus nigrus | reverse complement strand
ACACACAGAAAATTTGAACATTGTAGGTCAATCCGTTCTAAAGTTATCGTGCACAGGGACAGACGGACAGACGGACAGACGGACAGACAGACAGACAGATACAGCGAAAGCATACAGAGCAACTGCGTTACTCTGAATAAGCAGCTAATGATGATAAATATAATATATTATAAAAAGCTTGAAAAACAAAATTGAACTGCTAAGGACGCATGGAATACTTGGATATCATTCATGGAATAATTCAAAAGGCGGAGGTACAAATATAAAGATTCATTTGGGGTTTTTTGGGTCACATTGGTTAGGTCTGGAGAAAAACAGGTGGGAATGTCACGGTGTACAGGTTATTAGGTCATGCACGTTCCGCCATCCACACAGTCAGCAGTAAGTAATGCCATTATTAGCGACAATAATATATTATCATAATAATATTTTATTGTCCCCCGGATGTCCACACTCGTTCAATTACTTAAGTTAAATAATTATTAATATTCACTACCTAGTTCTGTGTGTCACCAAAAATCATCAATATCAATAATTTATTGTCCCCAACCTCATAGAATTTTATAATAAGTAACTATAAAGGGACAGTTTTGTTCGATTAGTTTAGCACTGAATTCCTGGATACATTCTCTACATTTTAAATTGGATTATCTAAATGGTCTTTTTTCTTTCTGGTTTTCTGTGTACAAAGCACAAAAAGTCACCACTTCATGGCTAAAGTAAATCGATATAAATAGGAAAATACAACTAAGATAATCCAAAATGTAAAATGTAGATAATATCCAGGAAAGAGAAAATTTTTCTCAACCAAAGTTCCGATTACAGCAGAGTTACAGAAACCATACTAAAAACATATAACAAAAATTGTAATAGGGCTTACAGAAATAGGGAAAACTTTGATATTCATGCGCCAGGCCCCTTAATATAAAAACAAACAGGAAAGCAACCAGGAAGGAAAGTAGCCCTTGGTCCAAAGTCCAAAGTGGGATAATTTTTTTTCATCTGGTTACGCCAAGTGGAACTGCAGAATCCCATACCTCGCTTTCCACCTAATCTCATTGCAGGGGGCACGGGCTGTCTACTTAACATTTTAATGTCCAACCAAATTATGTAACGCTACATACAAAAAAAAACAATTTCCGAAAAAAACCCTATATAAACTACATCGTAATTCTTTGGGAGAAACACAATCACAAATCACAAGAGCAGATCAAGGCTCCTAATTCAATAATATAGAGATTAGATGAGACAGGTAAGTTATAAGTTAATATAAGGTAGATAATTAAAATAGTTACATATATGTAGGTATATGTATTTAGGTAGACATTCGGACATTTCAACAGCCAAGCCAAACTCTTTACACTTACCGATGCGATCTTTGCACTGCTAAAGATGTTATATGACCATGTGGCACTTCTTCGGACTCTTCTTCCATTTTTGCAAGAACGTAGCCTACTATTTTCCCTTTCGCGTCTTCTGCAACAAAACTGAGTTGAGGCCAAGATAGTCCATGATAAAAGTAATATTTCATTTGATAATTTTCGGGCAAGCATAAAAGGTTACAATGCTGCATGTTCATTAGGTCTTCTGGCTTTGCAACACGGACACTAACCATCTTCGTGATTTTTGTGATGCTTTCGAATTCTCGAATTTTTGCTTACCTAAAAATTAAGAAACCTCACTATGTCAGATATAATTATAACATTATACGATACGACACGACATGTGACACACGATACTTCACGATATACTTACAAACTTACAACTTTAGTTTGAATCTTTGAATTGAAAGTTAAAATTTAGCAGAAAAATGGACTCTCTTCATCATCATTCATATGGCTTGCTGACTGCATGTAAGTCAACTGAGCTAACTTTGACAGTACAGTTGACAGTGTCAGGTCACAGGTGTAAGCAATCAGTAATAGTAATACCAGAGCATACAGCCAACAGCTGACAGTATGACAGCATAGGAAGGAATAGAAGTAAGTTACTATCAACTTTTATATTTCATAATTTTGAATTTATTTCATATTTGTGACTTTGCTAGAAGACTGATGACTGACTCCGCTGTCTGCAGGTGAGCTGTGGCCAGGTCAGAGTGGCCACGTACGTCACGTCCCCCACAGTCAACTGAGTCAGCAGTACAGTTAATCTTTTCTTTAGTGATTAATAGTGATTATTATTGATTATTATTATATCAATATTATTTTTAATTTGTCGTTCGTTTGATATTTGAATCTGTGATCTGGCTCTCGACTACTCCAGCCGCAAAGAATGAAGAAAGACGGAACATTGACATGATTTTTGAAATATTTTACTATGATTATAATACATATACTAAAATGTAAGACAAAACCAAAGTTGAAAGTATAAATATTTTTGACTAAACAAATTTTTTACTTACCAATTCAATTCTTCCCCAAAAAATGTACGGAAAGTACCTCCTTTTATTTATATTATTAGATTTCTACAGTGCAGTGCAGTATATAAGATAAATTATTATGTATTTTGCTTTCGCCGGTCTTTAATTGTCTTCCCCCAAAGTGGGTAATCGCCAATAAAACTGATTTTTTAAGAAACCGCTGCTTGCTGCGTTGATTACAGTATAATGCCGTGTTTTCAGCTACATGCAGCGTTCAAGATATCCCGCTTTGTATATTTGTATCTTGTATCAAAGCAAACCCATTACTTATTTTAATAGAACGCGGAGTCTGTAATATGTATGTAACTTGGCGATGTAGCCGATGAATCATCTCGTTTCACCTCAACTACTTTCACTAGACGATGCCATCAATATGCTTACCTTAAAAAGAAAGTACGAATCTCTAATACTAATAACGCTTTTCTACTACATGTCTGTGTGTCTTATCTCCCTAACCATCTCCATAAATATGTGTGAGTTTTAATGTCATTATTATAGTCTTTGGATTCTATTCTTTGTCTCTATCCCACCCATGGATATAATAATACATTATGGTGCTATAGGTATAGTGTAGCTCCTTCCGCGCCAGTGGGCAATGGGCATCATGAAAAGAGCCCTTATTTGACTGGCAGGCACCGCCAGTGAAAAAACTTGGATTGGGTGCCCGTCCGAGCCCGTATACGGGCACGGGTGGGCAGCCTATAATAATAATTATTGCTTAGCTGGAAAGGTAATGCAAATAGATGATGGTATAAAAATGAAGTAATATTTTTCTAATCATACAATACAAGTCATTGCAAGTGTAAGCAGAGCAGCACTAGTGCAGTCTAGTCGTCTTAAGTGCTGTCATTTTGTTCAAAAGATTCAATATCCTCGTTTCCTCGTATAAAGTCCTTCGAACACTTGACACAACAAACTTTCTTGCAAACACATCATGGTCCATGGCATAAATACATAAAAGTATTTCACTCTTGTCAGTCTTGTCGTAATAAGTTTGCAATAAGAATGAATGTTTACTGTAGCAGAACTGAAGAACCTTTAGCAAAATTAGCGTAATAAAGTGTGATATATACTACATACAAGCTATACAATTTACTTTCTTATACCTTAGAAAGCTATAGGACTAATTTATAAGGTAGGACTGTAAATTGTAAGCAACTATGTACGGGCTTAGGGATCGGAATCACGCATGGAATCGCACAAGCATATATTATGCATGGCATGTATTTTGATACACAAACGAAGTAAATGGGAGTTAGGAGATGAGATAATTATTTACAAGCATGTATGCAACTTTATTCTTTGTAGTGTGAATTTTTAAAGTGGTATTTGATCATCTATTGTGAAATAAAAGTGTCTCCTGAAGTGTTTTTGTCATCAAAGTTCTTTTGCGCTGTCATTTCAAGGACCATTTATTTTTCAATTCAAATGTTGTGCATGTCTTAAAATAGATTTGAGAATCACTAGGACACAAAGTCAAAGACGATGCTAATCTCATGAAAACCACAACGGATCTGTCAGTCACTTGACTTTGCAATTTGCGACATGTTATTTCATGTTGCACACATTAAAATGCTTTCATCGCAATACTTAGAAAGTAACCTTGCAGGGTGTACCTGTTTAGGCATTAGCATAATAATACTGTCCTATGTACTATGCTTGATTTAAATAGCTGTGTATAGTACCACATAAAGAACCTTTTGAATGTCATGTCATGTCGGATTAAAATTGACTTAAAAATGTCTTGCACTATTTATGTACCTGAACAAATAAGAAATAACTGACAATGGGTGAGAATGAAAGAAGTACAGAAGTTTGCACAATAGAATATTTTTGTCCTATAGTGTAAATCAGAAATGGCTATATTGTTATTATCGTTATGACTCACATATAGTCACAGTATAGCACCGAATAGATTTGCCAAAGTCGCAGGGAGACAAGAGGAAAGGTCGGCTTAATCAGCAATAATCTATAGGATATAAAAATAATATGAGAATATAGAACAAGCTTGGGCATATGTGTCTTTATCTTGCGTTTAAAAATACGCTAAAACAGCAAAATTAATTAGTTAGTCACATATTATTATTACTTTTGAAACGGACTTACTACATCATTTTTGAAGACATTTATTAAAGGTAAGTCAAAGGTCATGGTAAGATCTTATGTCTTCAGCCCTTAATTGTGCCAATAGTCCATTTCACAGCAAGAATTTTTATGTTCTCCATAAAATTCGTTTACAATTTACAGCTAGGCATAATAATTATATTCAAGAAATCTTAGTGATGTTAAGTGTACTATCACAACATACGTGCATGTATTCTTACATACCTAGGACCTATACCCTATATTATTATTTGCATAATCTGCTTATATAAATATTACTGCAAATATTTATATTAGACTAATTTTGATATGCATTTATCATGTTAATTACTATAATTACTCATTTGCTTTGTTCCTATAGGGCGTTCCAAGTGAGTCAACGGGCCAACTTTGTCTTGAATTAAGAAAGTCAGGCTTAGAAAATTCCTTCTTAACTTCATTTGTATTGTACAAGAAGGATAAATGATGAAATTCTGGCAGCGGAGGTCACCAAAGTCAAAGAAACTCGTCATCTTTGAAAGTGGGAACCAGGCCTAATGTGAATGGATCATTAGTTTTTAGCTAATGAAGAAATTCTTTTGAAAGATTACTTGTTCTCTAAGTGAACCGAGTTCAGTTCACTTTTATACATTGCTGCCTTGCATGTAGGTAGTATAGTTTTCTATACCACTACGTATGTATCATGTGTATGAATGATGTAATCTATCTACACAATGTAGTTTATAGAGTTCATATACTACTGGATACCGTATGTTCTGAGCTGATTCTCCCCGGAGAAAGTTTTTTATGGCTTCAGAAACAAAACAGAGTAGGGGAATTAGTACAGTCCACTTTAAAATAGCAATTTTTTGTAGTCATAATAGCTTATTGTTCTGCTTATCCACGCAAAAACAACGGCCCATCAGCTACACGAAGTAAAATAAATTAATTGATTTCAATTGATGACAATTGTATGATGGAATTTCCATTGCAATTTGGAATAATAAGGATTTTCGTATGCCATTCGCCAACAATTAATATAATATACAACTGCGAATTTATCTAAAGAGATATGAAACATCTATTCCACAAAATGTTCATACAATACATACTGGATGGATCGAAAAGGTCGATGCATACAAATTGCTACTTCTTAAGCTTTACTTGTAGTAATACTACATAATATAAAATATAGTTCTGGCACTATGAAATAAATTAAAAGTACATACTTTGAGCTGTGAACGTGTAAGACATGCTAGAATGCAAGACGAAGAGTAAATCTATAGTTTGTGAATCATTGAATTGTTTATTAATGGATATCATCTTCTTGTAGGTAATAGCTTCTTTTACACTGCTCTTTGGGGGATTCGCGACTTATATTTTTCAACACGAATAAATCTCATCTTCACGATTATTCCCAGGGAAAGTTAATCTTAAAATACGGTGTAGTATCTGTGTTGTTGTGTAGTATAAAATGCTAAGCTAACTACGTACTACCTATATAGACCCTACTTTATTTTGTAGCAGTTTCTTGAAACGGTTATCTTAATCTAACTTACAAAGATCGGATATGCAAGTAATGTGCCGTGTATACGTAAGTAAATCTATGCAATATAGGTGTGTACGTATTATGATGAGGGTTATCAAGAGATCATTAACTAAACAAGATTTTAGATTTTTCATCATAAATATCATTTGAAATTATGTATCCTAAAACATGTATACTTGTTATGATACTTTCGGTGCAAGTTTTTTCGTGTTTACCAAAATTCTTCATTTTGGTAAGTAACTAGTAAATGGACACCATAACCGCCCTATTTCCTAATCATACATATTTAGTACATATAGCGTAGTGAAACATTTATATGAACTCGGTAAGCATACTGATGAGGGTGACTGCAATATACAATTATATGTATATGTATGTATGATAGAGATTAAGGATGGGATAGGGAAGGGATAGATCGAAGGTTAGTATATAAACAGCCACGGCCATTATTATTACGGGCACTTTGAGACGCTGGTGCCTGGTTATGATTTTTAGTTAATGCATGCTTGCTAGCTTAGATATAAATTGGGCAAGTTGTTAGTTCAGTAAGACGTTTCTGTATAACAAGCACTGAACAACTATTTATGTCAACCTTATCAGCAAATTTGCGCTTGTCATAACTTACACCTGTACTATTTGCTTTTTAAACTGTCTTGGCATACAAATGGAAAGGGAACTATTACTGAGTATTCTATTATCTCAGCTTCTTTAAAACTGCTTCTTCAATTATCTCAAGGAAAGATAAAAAATTCTCGGC
Organism: Tomocerus nigrus; assembly: GCA_019776505.1. Lineage (NCBI taxonomy): Eukaryota > Metazoa > Arthropoda > Collembola > Entomobryomorpha > Tomoceridae > Tomocerus > Tomocerus nigrus. The sequence continues at coordinate 6,688 of JABASI010004743.1, read as the reverse complement.
AATACTAAAAATACAAAACCGGATAAGCATCAACAGGAATGGCAATAGAAGAAACGGGCTGGTTAGACTTTCCGTGGCACAGCAACTATGTCTACATTGGTTTTACCACGTTTTACGATAGACCGAGACACTATGAGAGCACAAAGTAAGAAATTGGCTGTGGACTAGAGAACATAGAGATGTAAAAATATCAACTTTTCATACACGGAAACGATTCACTCGTCACATCATATGTTTGAAGATGCGACATAGGTCTCTGCTTTCATTGTTCTTTATAGACATAATTTAAATCCGGTGTTGTTGGGTTGTTGCTTTAGACCTAGAATAGTTACGTTACAGCTTACAAATTAAGATTCATTTACCAGGCATTTTTAAGAGCTGTAGACAATTGTTTTAATATTTGACTTGTCTCATTGTTTTATTTTCTCATTATGTTCTGAAGCGCCGTTATTTATTTGGATGCATAACAAAATTACATTTGCATTGCAGCGTACATTAAGTCAACATCTGAGTTTTGAATACATATTGTCTACGTAAGCCTTCCTTTGCAGAGGACGAAAATTGAATGAATACCAAAAACCACCTCTTTAGAGCTCGCTAATTTTTACATTTCAACTTTACTTGCCCCTCTGTCATCTCTTACAAAATATTAATGTCTTATGTACATTATTATGCTCAAGTATCTTTGATACCCCTATTTAGATTATATATAGTGCTTTGAAAAAATTCCTTAACTGCTCGTCAGATTACATTTAGCATTATTAGTACATAGCTAGCTAGTACAATGTATTAGGGTGACAGATTGTAGTACAAATGAAATATACGGAGAGAAATAGAGACAGACTATCACTTTTATACTTACTTGCAAATGCAAACTGGAAAGCTACAGACAGTTCACCGTTTCTCTGCACTGCTAGTGTGCTTTGCTCTTCGCTCCATTCGTTCTCACTTCTTCCGTCATCTTATCTTTTTTCTATTTCTACAACTTGGTGCGGCTCATTTTCTTTTTTTCTTGGATGCATATAACCAATACGAATGCAAGGGAAAATGGTGTACACACTTAGGAGTGTAGATTATGCATAGAATTCTGGTTGCTTGCTAACTAAATATAATCAGTATACGTAAGACATTATAAGTAGGTTGTCTTCTACAGTCATTACAATAAATACACAGAGATACAAGATACGATACAACTCCTTGAGTTTCTTACTTTAGATTTAACCGTCAGCTAGAGCTAAGCATTACCCATTCCGTGTTCTGTTGCCGTAGTGGGAGCATCGGCAAGGAAAGACAAATAGATACGATACGATACGCTGTATTAACAGATGTACTAAGTGAAACTACTTGGTATTTTTTCCGCTAGACAAATCACTAGTCTCTCGCCGGATCTCAAAAGTTCAAGAGTTACGTAATGGTACTTTATACTGCATTGCTTGGTTGGACTACTATTCTCTGTTGACGACGGACGGAGCGGCTGAGTTGCGAGAATATCTATCAAGAGTCTGTTTTTACTTGTACTTATTGTTAGTTCACAGAAGAAAGTGTGTGGTAAATTGAGGATACGTGAGTGATCTTAGTCAGTCCCAAAATCAGACTGTATAGTTACCCGGAAAGAAGCTCAGAAGACGAGAATTTCTTTGCTGAAACTTTAAATTCGGTTTATTTTAAGTGCATTGCATTGGAGGTTATATACTAAAATACAATCTAAAACTTTCTCGTTTCAACACTTGTGTCGTATCAGTCGGAACGATCCACACGGGGAAAATAGTATCATAATATTTGGAACTGTATAATTTCTACTCTGAACCGTGATCAACATGAGTATTCCAGGTGTTGTGAAAAATGATGACAAACTCGGTCGTTATCTTGAGGCGAACAGAGATATTCGACAAGGAGAAATCATCATTCAAGAAGATGCATTGGTCACAGGCCCCAGTGGTGACCCTAGTCCCCATTCCATTTGTCTGGGTTGCTACAAAATCATAACAAGCGAGCCTGTCGAATGTGCAGTTTGCAAGTGGCCTATGTGCAGTGAAGAGTGCCAAAAGGTTCGACTATTTACTATATACAGTAATTACAGCAATAATAATTACTCTTCATACTTTTCATGAAGATAAATGCATTTTAACTATCTTCAGCTAAAAAACTACACTAATTATATTTATAGTATTAGCTTTTTAGTAGTTGTGAGTAATATGGAACGGAATACATTTTATCCACAAGCCTATATTACCCTTACACAATATTACCCTTATTACCCCATTACTTAATCACTATATTGTTTGTGTCAATTATGAAAGCAATTGCAGTTTATTAATGACACATTTTTCGTATCTACTAAAAATTACAAGAAAGTAATACCAAGAAAGTTTCTTTAGTTAAACACAAATTAAATACTATCTTACTACTTTCCTTATAATATACCTACTGATACCATCTCAAGGCAAATATGGACATACCTAGCTACCTTACATTGCAACAGATACCTAGTTGAAAAGAAAATACTCTTTTTAAGACTTAGTGAAAGTCAGCACGTCATTGTCGTGCAAGCAATAAAATAATACACATTTTAAAGAGTTAAAAAGCACTAGTAGGATTTTATGGCAGATGCTAGAAACAGCTCTGAGTTTATGAGGTCATTTCTTCAGTTTATTGCTTTTGGTTATTTCTCATTCTATACTCGTGATGTGAGGATGTGTGATATTTGGCACAATTTCACAAACCGTGTACGTATGCGTATAGGTAATAAGCTCTAGAGCACATAGTACACATACGTGCATAATTGTATACACACACTCATTCGTTTATCGTGCTACTTAGTATATCTAGCTCTCAGTGCAGATATAGTTCTCAACTCTCAACCCCAAGTACCAACCGTCTTTGCCTTTCTCTGATTACCCACACATTCAGTATACGCATTCAAACATTATTGTAGAAGGAGCAGAGACGGGGATCTGAGAACTTTAATCCGAACATGATAAACACTATCTGACTGACTGAACCGAAATTTTAAACAGCACTTAACATTTGGCTTCAATGGGTTCTCTACCTTAATTCATATCAGATAGTGAGTATGAAAAATGAAGGATTCGTAAAACATCGAAAACTTGAGACAAAATGCTTTTGATTACGAAAACGATTATATATTTCAATGCAAATAATGTACAAATGCAAGTAATCATCTTCGTCGATGTATTGTATATTTCAGTTCAGACAACCGCCCTGGTTGGTTACTTATTCTAATTTGCAATGTTTTCGTCACTGAATTTTTATTTTTATCTTATCTTCTGATCTATTACACCTTTTATACACGCCCTCAAAGAATTGAAGCCACTAACGAGCGACAGCTTACAAATGTTTGAAATATGAGCGAAGCAAATGTATGTAATGGTTATATAGTGATAGCATGTCTATACGTGCTGACATTTAATGAAAATGCTTGAGAGTTCCTTCTCGTAATAATGAGTGCACCAATTTTTAGTAAAATTGTATAATAAATAGTCACTTACATCGGTGAGTGGCGAGTGGTAGTGCAGTTGGCACAAAATTAATTATCATCTCCTTCGGGTTGTTCACTTGGAAGTTTTTTTCTAAATTGACCAACCTAACCCAGAAAATAGTCATGAACATTCATAAATAGGTAGGCACTTTAAAGGACTGTTGCAGACAGAATGTTTCAATAGAATCCTAGCTTATACCTACGACCACAATATTTATTATATATAGATGTTACCGTTTTTATTGAAACTCGGGATGGATTGAAAAGTCCCAGTAGGTACCAACATGCTACATAAAACACAAAAGTCATCCCAGAGTTTTAATAACTATGTATTGAATAGTATTACCCAATGATATTTTGTTCGAATCCGAAAAATATAACAATTGCCATTTTGGAGTGAACATTTTAGCATGACTGTGGAACAAAAATATTTGAAAAATTAGGGTTAAAATTGAAATATTTTTAAAACTATCAGTAAAAGTAAGCTATATATGTAATTAGATTCTACCCATTCAAGTCTGTTAGAAAATAATGTCGTTCCCCTATATTCAAGTAGTTACCAGTGTTTTAAAACCATGGAAAGACCTTTGTGTTTTAATATATGCTACCGGAACGTTTTCATCCATCCCGAGTTTCAACACAAACGGTAACAAAGACGTTTACTTAGTATTAGAAATGCATACAATGAAACAATGATTAAGATGGGAGGGAATTTTAGGACTTCGGACATAAACTAATTTTATATACCTAGGTACATTCTAAATAAAACCAAAAAAATTCGATAGGTACCCATTTACAATTCATGTACATTTCTGGTAAAATAGTAGTTGATGAACAATTTTAGTTTTTCGTGCTGAGAATTCCATAATATGCAAAATTTCAACTTTCTCGCTCCCCATTAGTGCTTTCCTGTCACTCCGTCTCGTCCTTTGGTACTTTGGATAGCAGAGACAAGCAAAAATAATGCGAATAACTCCCGAATTATGAGATGAGAAGGAGAGATATCTATAGATATTTGTCTGTGCATAAGTAAATGCATAATGAATGGCTGACTTTGAGAGTGCTTTATATTACTAAATCTTAACTTAAGCTAATGATAATAACTTAAGTCAGTTCAGAAGAGTATTATTCAAGTTCACAATGTTTTCTAGGCATAATGTATAGACGGTATGCGTACGAGACATAAACAACATGAGAGGTAATTTATATATCATGTATTATAATTAGACATCAGAACATTAAAAGCCCTGCTTATAGTGCTCGTACTTTTGCTAAAGGCAGTTTACGTGTATCAGGCAGGCATGTGTCTGTGGTGAATCCGGTGAAACCCAAAAACCTACGACTTTTGTCCTGGTAAATCGTACATCTTGACGCTTGACGTGGGCTAGGTATTGGCATCGACATCCGACAGACTACAAGACCACAATCTTCTTTATGTACTGCATCTTGTACCCTTGTGTATATTTAAGTAGTTCGTAGTTCGTTCTGTAGTAGTGGAAAGATGTTGAACAACAGAAAGATGAAACAACATCTAGCTCTCTACATTCTGCAGAGCCTACTATGTTATTCAAAGACGCTGTACGTTCATGAATTCAAGTAGGTAGTGTGGATTGAAGTGAACAATGTAAGCTACTTAGCTATATATATACATACATATAAATTATCATCTGTGCAATGTGCATACTAATGATATGGAAAGTAAATATGATACAGTATAGAAAGCATGCATAGGGAAAGTTAAGACGATAGTGGCGTTATAATTTTGGTGCTCGCATATCTAGAAATGGCGTGCTACACCCAAAAGGAAAACAATGGGCTATTTTTGCATTTACCACTATCACATTTCACTTCCACTAGTTCCACTCCATCCAACGACTATTCTATAATCTTTAACTCCTTTTTCCTGGACTAATACTGACATGACATGCAATAAATCTTCCGATAATTCATTCACATAAAATTAGTGTACTACAAATATTTATTTAGCAAGGGTCGCAACGACTTATTAACGTGTACATAGGTATACCTATACCTACATTATAATTTATGAAATGCACAACTCGTGAAATAGCAACTCTGTACTACCACAATGGCCAGGCTACTTTGGCAGGGTGACTGACTTAGCTACAGATAGACTTGAATAGTTAGTCTGTTAGTCTAGCACATCACAGATCATGTTAAACTAACGATAACCAGCAGGGATGTTTTGGCAAGACGATCACATAAACATCAAAATGTATAAATTCATTGTAGAGAAGATAATAGTGCTCTGCCGTTTAGTGGCTCCTTTCGCTTAGCTACAATGGAAAAATATGAGTTCTTTAACAGCGACGCACTCCAAACATATTTACAAATCTACATTCTGCAACTTTATTAAAGCCATTAGCCAATCTTGTCCATGTATTACTAGATTGTGTTTTAATTGGAGATATATTTACCTTACGGTAGCCTTTGAAAAGAGACTTCTTTCCAATTTAGTTTGCATTTAACCCTAGAACCTATGAACGATAAAATCAATATAAATACATGAACCGTTCCATGGCAGTCACGTATTTCGCAATTCTGATTGGCACAGAGCTCCACCCACCAACAGAGACTATACGTAGCTTTCTAGACTCTCCAGGGGCCGTCTCATGTTAAACTATTGATCTTCGAGAAAAATTTCGAAACATTCTTTTCTCATTTATTAGTTTATTTACTAGTTAACTTAACGATGAAGTTTACAAAAAGTACTGCTAATCTCGTTATTTGTTTTAATCCTAAGTATGTGTATTACTATGTTATACATACCTATATTATGTACAGAATATGTGATGTTATGTTATGAGTATAAGGTTATGAGTTATGAAGATAGTGTAATTATATAAGTTCCATTCTGCAAGTTATGTGCTAGGTTGAGAATTGTAGAAGCAGTTTAGATAATGGAATATATCTTTTTTAGCTTATGTAAGTGCAAAATGTAACAAATGCTGCAATCATAAGACAACTACAATGCACACCAATATAAATGTGTTAATGTATTGGCAACGGGAACTAAATGTCTGACACTCATCACTATCTAAATGCCTAACATTGAAACTTAGACATTTTATATGAAATTGACATTGCAATATTACAGACAAATATTTATTCATACACTTTACAGCACAGCAATAACCTATTTGTAATATTCTTACCTCTTAACAGGTT
>JABASI010004742.1:0-13500 GCA_019776505.1 Tomocerus nigrus | reverse complement strand
ACAATTTAATTTACCTAAAATATTTTGAGGTACAATTAAGGTACATAGAATAACCATCATTATTTTATAATAGGTAAAATATTATATAAAGGTACTTGTTATAGATTCTCCGTATCTGTTCATATTCAGTTTTACTTATTTTTCTACGTAATCTGGATAGGAAGTCATAAGTAAGTGATAAGAACTTTGCTACTCCATTACAATTTAAAACCTAAACTACTCAAACCATTATACTATACTTACTAAATGAACCATAGTTAAAACCCGAACTGATAGGTACTTAGAAAATTAACATACATAACTTTGCATATAATATGAATATAGCACTTTTTCTTACGATAACATTTAGGAATTTATTGCTTTCTTCGATAGTAAATGATTCTTAAAGGTACATTTACTTTACAAACAATTTTAAGCAAATATTGGTTCGTTAGTAGTTACAGTAGTTAGTATCTCTAGCCCAATAAATGCATTTAGTTTAATACTATTTAATTTAAATATTGTTGTGATAAGTTATAGATTACTATTATATTTGCATGTATAATTAATTAGTTTATTAGTTAAGTACCCAAACTGATGAATATGTACACATTAGAGAAACATCGTGATCGTGAATACCGATATTCGATCAAATACTGAATATTGAGGGATCTATATTATGTAAAACTTGAGCCTGATAACTGTAAAACAGATCAACATGAATTAATAGTTTTTTTTTAAACAAACTGGTAAAATGGTAACTACACTATTTGGGAGTAAATGTAAGATAATAATAATATAGATACTTAATTCATTTTAGAATCTGTATAATATATCAGTTCTTTGCCACAATACTATTAAATCTCCATTAGGGTATGCATTTGCTAGTTGCTACTGTAATGTAAGTGTGCAAAGATTGAATTGACGCAAAAATTAGCGATTGAAAGATAAGTTTTCACTTTTCACAATTAAAAAGTTAAATATTATCGCCCTCAGGTTATACCAGCGAAAAGGATGTTACTTTGTAAATATTTTAATTGTAAATGAAACAAAAGTAAAAGAATTAATCAACTACCTATAACAGACAACAAAACATTAAACCCTAAATCGGTGAATTCACTAATAATTCACAATCACAACTCCAATAGTGATAGTAAATTATTTTAACTACAGATAATATGAGGTCATCAGCTTTTCATAGATGAACAGCATGCTCAATACTCAGAAAACTTAAAAAATATTCGAAAGTTTGAGACAGCCGGTAGCACAGAGAAATTAAAAAGATATTACATATACAGTTTTGCGCTTTCAGTAATGTAATAATAACACTTACCTATTAACAAACACGACAAAGCTACAGATGATTTAATTAGCATTGCTATCTACAGTTTTTTCACCTGGAGTTACAGCTCGAGAAGCAAGAGGACCTTCATGCCCTGGTGGAAGTGGTGGTGGTGATGAAGGGTGACGAATAGGAGCCCCTAAAGAGCTTATTCTTGGTCTCGGTGTCATACCGGGAAATCTATTAGGATCGAAAGGTTGAATCGATAGGAGTGAACCTGTAATTTAAATAATTAAAAGATTAGTTTTCAAGTCATGATCATAATATCTACCTATATAATATTATTGGATTAATTTTATGATTTGATAAAACGACGAAAGAGTAGAACGAACCGAAAATAGTGTGTTGAATCACTGGGAATTTGGCAAGAACTTCTGCTTTGTACATTTTTAGCAGTCCTTGATTGATTTTTGTCCAGCTTTGGGTCCCACTTATGTTCCACAATTGATTAGAATGCTCATGGAATGGACCATTTTTAACTTTCATAATGTACTCTATGCAGCCGAGAAACATAAAATCTGGAGCCGAACGATGTACTACACCTGCATCTGTGAAACTATGAGGCTCGATCTTTGGATTCGCTATATAAATGTTTAATAACAGTAATTAGTACTCATAAACATAAGCAAATGGTTTTTGCAAACAATTAACAAGTAAATGTACAAGGAATTTCAAAATGTAAGTACCAATGAGTTGACTACTTCCCCAAAAGAAAGGAATAAACTGAAAATCGTCTAAACTCCAAACGCCGTGACTACCAGCAGGTTCCATTCTGTAGAACATTTGCAGTTTTCGTACAAGTTCTAAATAGCGGTCAAATATTTTCGTCACAGCTCCAATTTTGTCATCTTTACTTTGACAATCCAATGCACCAATTCGGAATAAGCAATACATGAACATAACAAATGACATTTCGTGCCCTGTTCCATAGTCAATTCGAGTAGAATTTCCAACTGATTCAGTCAAGTAGGCTGCAATTTCTGGAACAGCTCGGTGAAATTTTTCTGGCAAAGCTTCGCACAATAAATCTTCAGAATTTTTCACCAATTTATCATAGAATTCCGAAAAAGCTTTATTTCCAAATCGTTGCGGTTGGTCGATCGGTGGAGTGTCGTCAATTATTTTGTCAACTTTGCCTAGCATATCCACAATAGAAGTAATCGTTGGCGACAGCACCAACGGATGTGACAAAGGTTTCCCTTTGATGGCATCGTTGAGAGCATCCAGAAATCCAATGTATTCCTAACAAACGTGACAAAAAATATTTAGTTTTAGAAGAATTAGAAGATCAGGTAGTGTTAGTTCATTGTTTACAACTAAACTGACAACTTGCGTGACAACTGACATTTAACTTAAATATAATGAATCCCGAAGTCCTACATCATAATCATGGATGAAACAAAATATCATGCATAATAAAATTGCTAGGTCATAGATTGAAAATGAAATGAGAAGATTTACTAACATGATAGGCTTCAGATTTAGTCCACTTTTCGAGCTCTTGAATATTGTGGACTTCCTTCCTTGGCATACAAAATGTGTGATCTTCCCCTGAAAAATATGGCCATGAAAATGAATGAAATCAATTAATTTTTAATGAAAGTAGATTAGAAATTTTGACAGACTTACCGACAGCCGACATGATCAATGCGCACGTGCGTCAACTGATCTTAGTGGTCAAGTGAACGCCTCTGCTCCAACCAGCTGAGAAAACTCCTTTTGCCCTTGAATTCAATCATTCCTCTCTTTTCGCCCGAATCTATCTCATTCTGTCTCGCTCACTCGGTTTCATTCAGCTACTCCTGCTCTCCTCTGGGACATCCCATAATAAAATATTATTTTATTTTGTTACTTCAGCTCACACAAGCCGAGACAACCCCGTTTGCTACTTACAGAACGCATACGGCGAAATCCAGATTCCAGTTTTCCACGTTGCCTTTCAACTTGGAGTCAGTCAGACTGTCAGCGAAAGACTTTACTTTTGTCTACACATTAAAATCTATCGGTGAACCGGAATCGGTCGGTGGGTACGACAATTTATTGTTAATTTACTATTTTTCAATAACAATTTATGTTGTTTAATCGCAATAATGCCATATGTACTGCCAATACCACTTATTTAAATCTGTAGGCAAATAAATCATTTATTTTCCAAAAGTTGAAGGTACAAATTCATATTAAAAATTAATAATTGGAATGATGAATGATGGGGATGAATATCTTGGTATGTCTGTTTATTGAGAGTAGTAGAGGATCGGAATTTTTTGCTTGTTCGAGACAAAAATGACAAAAAATAGTATACTGTATACTTGTTTTCATTTACGAATGCCACGCTAATATACAGACAGGTGAGTAGTATGTATGTATATATATTATGTAAATGCATCTGTATTTGCCATGCTACTGCAATTATTAGCAAGGGGATGGCAGTTGGAAGAATGCAGATATGCGGAGTATTGCAATGCAAACGGCAGGCAACAGAGTAGAAGTAATTCTGAAAGGGGTTGTGGTATAATCCATATAATCTTAAAGTTAAAGTTGTCAATTTATATGTGCAAAAAAGGGAGCCAGCCGCTTGCTTAAAGTTGGATTTTGGGATGTTCGTAACAGACACAGACAGACAGGAGGGACAAACTGCTGGGTTGGCACCCGCGAGGGGATCTGCAATCTACATTTAAGCTTCAATTATCTTATCTTATCTTCAATTCAACGCCAAACGCGTTGTGCAACTGTAGAAAAGCCATGATTTGTCTACATATTTAAATGAAATGATTATGACTTTAACTACGCTTTGCACTATATAGCTGTACATATTTTCTGATTTTCACTGTTAAGGGAAAATTGGACGACGTTCTCCCCTCTGTCACTTGCATGATTAATGGCTAGAAATTAGAAAGTACATGACATACTAAAGTAAGGCTCAGCAGAGGTTTAGTGAAACAATCTCAGCGAGTTGTTTGTCTTCGAACATACTGTTAATAATTACTTTCCATTCAATTTTTATTTTAGACTGAAGTAATATCAAAATGAGGCTCGGAGACGTATTTCCAAATTTTAAAGCTGAGACTACCATCGGAGAAATCGATTTTTACGACTGGCTTGGTGATTCGTAAGTTTTTTCACTTAGAAAGTATATTAAGACTTGTAATTTATAAAGGAGATTGTAAATGATAATCTTTTTTGTTTGACAGCTGGGGAATTTTGTTTTCTCATCCTGCTGACTACACTCCAGTTTGTACTACCGAATTGGGCCGGGCAGCAAATTATTTCCCGAAATTTGTCGAGCGTGGAGTTAAGCTCATTGCCTTATCTGTAGATAACATTGAGTCTCACAAAGGATGGATCGAAGTAAGAAGTTTACTCATTGCAAAGAAAGTGTGCAGAAAATAGTAGTATTCATTATATTTAATATTTTTTGTGTCATAGGATATCAAGAGTTATTGTCCTGAATTACGCAACAAAGAGTTTCCGTTTCCACTCATTGCGGATGATAAGCGAGAATTGGCCATTCGTTTTGGAATGTTAGACCCTGATGAAAAGGATTCGACTGGAATGCCTCTGACTTGCCGATCCCTGTTTGTTATTGGACCTGACAAGAAACTCAAACTCTCAATTTTGTACCCAGCATCAACCGGACGTAGCTTTGATGAAGTAATTCGCGTCATTGATTCTCTTCAATTGACAGTCAAACGCAAGGTTGCTACTCCAGCTGACTGGAAGGTTAGTTAAATCAAGATAATTGATGATCGATCTATAAAGCAATTAATTATTTAATTTTACTACGTTCCTAACTCATATTTCTGCCCATATTATTCTAAATTATTGTTTTTGATCTAAAACTTCATTTTGCATTTTATGGTGCTATCGTAATTAGTGCTAATGATATTATGCTTTGCATTTCTAGCCTGGAAATCATTGCATGGTTTTGCCAACTTTAACTGCTGAGGAAGTGAAGGCCAACTTCCCTGAAGAAGTGACGGTTATTCCAACTCCATCTGGAAAACCTTACCTTCGTCACGTTACACTTCAAGATAGCAATGCAAATTGAATACCGAAGGAAGAGACATAATCGTATAATCAACTTATGCAACACGTGCTGGTGCTCTTGTTCTAATTTTTCCTGACGTATAGTTTTAATTTCCACATTTACAATTACTTAATTAAGGTTCTTTATAAAAGGCCAAGGTCTGCTCTCTTCTAATAGTCTGATACTAAAAGTAAATGTTATCTATATAACCTCAACTTTGGCAATAATTTCGAGTTAAATCCTTATAAATTACACATAAATTCACAAACAACGTTACAAATGTTACAAATGTTATCAAATCAATATTTCCTCAAATATTTCTACTCTCGTTATTCTTGGTATATAAAATACTCTATATTGATATAGGTGCTGGCACATTATTCCCCAAATTATTAAACGTTGTAATTGGTGAAGTAATGGTTATTACATATTTGCCTTACATAGTGATCCATGAAATAGACTTCTGTAATTAATTACTGATTAGAAGAAAAAGTAGAAGATAGTTAAGTAAATATACTTGCCATTTTTCGATATCGAAATAAATCTTTCTAGTTAAGAAGTAGTTGTAATATTATACTAGGTATACTAAATGTTGAATAATAATTAAATTGCAAATGAAAACATAAGCCATTCCTATAAATTCCTATATTGTATACTGAATTACTAGTTACGTAATAAAAACTTGAGAATCAAATGAATGGGATTTGTGTTTTCGTCGGATACGCAATACGCTTATGCGATGTATAAGATGTAGTTAAACGATGAGTCTGATTTGTTGGCCTATGATTCATCGAACTCATTTAATTGTAGCGAAGCATTTTGATTTGACACTGTTGACATTACTAACATGACACGAGAGTGTGAAAATAATAAACAAATGTAACAATATTGCATAAATAGCCCGAAGGACACGATGAGAAGAGTAAAAACCAAATCAGGACTCTGCGGTCTGGTGTAATGACTATGACTCGCCAGAGCGCACATAGTTAACCCAAAATTACAATTGCCTTGGCTAGGACATTAAATTGGTGACATTAGTAAATGTATAGTCGAGTGCTTTGGTTGTATGGATGTATTACTACTGTCTAGATTCATTAGTGTGTGTAACCAACAATCATGGAGAGACAGAGGCTTTGCCAGCAGAATAAAGTATTGTGAGTGGAAATAGGGAAAAGTCTGCTATGTGAATTGCGAATGTGCGTCCCATAAATTACAAATAGATTATGTTGGCAAGCTGGTGAGTAAATATTTGCAGTAACGTGAGTGAGCATGGCTAGAAAGTAGAAACTTCCAATTACAGCTTTTAAGATAAAAGAGACGAAAGACTCTCCGGCTTCCAGAGAGATGACTTTCAATCTAAGTACGGAGCTTTAAGGTTGTCTTGAACGATTGACGAATGAGATTTTTGAAAGTATCCTTGACTGTGGACTGTAAACGCACAAGACATACAATTCGATAGAGCATTTTGAAAACACAAAGTTGTGTCATACCTTCATACCTCATAAGAGGGCATAATATTTATTTAGAAAACATGGGGACAACTTTTATAAATTCTGGCTCGAAAGCATTATTTTAAAATTGGATGAAACATTTTTCATATAAAATCCTATACGTAAGCAAATTCATTTCTATTTTCAAAGTTCACTTATTTCAAAATGTCTTCTCAATGTTCACTAGAGAAAAAGATGGAAATTCTGACTATTAAAATAGTATTGTCACGTTTTAGCTGGTGACTTCAACTCTTCTCCCGCATTCAAGACAACCTTAAGTCTACATGCTCAGATCCCATATTCCTCTTTCTCTTCCTCTCTCTAATAAAATATAGACAATATACTAACAAACAGAGCTACCAGGTCACATAAAACTGTACTATCCCTTTTATTCTGGACATTTCATGAAACCGAATCCTTGTTGTGTGGTGGAATATTTACATACGAAAATACGAACTACGAACCGATCCGACTTAGAAAAGTATAGCTGCTACGTATATAGGCGTACACAGGATTAAAACGCAACTTATTATTCTATACTCCTTAACCTTAGCAATATATTAAGTAGTGACCACCGATAGTCTGTCTGTTTATAATAGTGGTTCGTATACGTTGCTAGTTGCTACAATCTACACTAAATGCCAAAAATGTGATTTTGCAAGAGCTCCAGTATAAATAACTTATGTGCATGTAGTTTTCCTTTAAATGTCTCATTTTGACTTAGTTTCCAGTTTCTTAGAACACGACAAGTCTACGTAAGTGGATTAAAGTAAATATTATCAGAGTATCTACGCAGCGTTCTAAACTGTTATCTTACATCTTATTAACAATCTCACTAATTAGACTGAAAAAGCACCTGAAATTGTCTAATCTAAATAAACACTACGCACTAGCGGCTTTTATTCTTATTATTTTGCAATTCTTATGCAAAAATATATAAATTGGGCTTAAAAACACTAATAGTACCAAAATAGGTGGCATGATTTTGTCAAAAATAAATAAATTCAGGTTAAAAATGCTTAGTGCCAAAACAGGTCTTTATAGTTTTGTTAAAATCTGTACTATGATCTTCTTTAGGGATCCCAGAAGGGTCTTGAAAGTCTTGAAGCTTATTTTGTAGCATCTCTGAATATAAAGAGTGATGCTATACTTTTGTGTATTTTGCTATATGTGTAGGTTCTAAAATAGCATGCCGCATGTAAGTCGTAATAGGAGCTAATAAACGAGGAATGAAAGTTCCAGACTCCAGGCAGTTCCAGTGAGAATTCCATGGATGTTCTCCGTTCTGCTCGTTACATGGATTTAGCGTCGGAGGAATCGGAGTGGTCTGAGTGGTATTCCGTGACGTTGAGTCACATGATTTTCTCTAGTGGCTACGCTGTCCATGTCAAGTTGGAGTTTACTCGCCCAGCCAGCTAGAGCTAATAGCCAACAGACCAAAGCAAATGGAAAGAAACCAAGAGGAGAGCAGGCCAGCCAGAATATAGCAGAAAAGTGACCAAAGTCGAAAGAGAGACGGAGCAGGACTAGGACAGGGCCGAGCATAATAACAACTAAATATAGGACACATTTTTAATTCTCCTCACTTGTAACTTTATTAGCACATTATAAGACAGTCACAGTCACAACAACTCGAGTAGACAGGAGACTGAGAGAGCAGGGAAATCTCATTTCATTCTAGTGCCTAATACACTTCACTCAGTTTTTATTTTACTGATTTCGTCTATCAGACGAGAATCTTACTTAGTAGTCCATGATATTATAGCAGTACCTATATTTACATGCTTACGATTTATGTCATAGAAGGAGCACAAGTGGCAGCCTAATACACAAAACGTCTAATAAACTAATACTTACTAAGTATACACATTCTTTGGCAAAAGTCACATTGGCAAAACGAACATTTCCTTAACAATTCATTTGTTTCGAAAGAAAGTGTTGATTTATTAACGCACGCACTCTTAATTATAATAGGCAACATTTTCCGAGTGTCTCTATTTGACAAAAAAAAGCGAAGAAAACTGAATTTTTGACACTATTTCATTCTATATAATATTTATTTGTAAACAAATTAATGAATCCCTTATCATATAGTATAAGGAATATTTCTCCATAGAAGTGTCAAAGAAATTCCTCATAAGAATATTTCTTTAAGGGAAACGTATAGAGGAACTCTTGGGACGATATTTTTAAAATAACCTTATAGAAGTGTCAAAGAAATTCCTTATAAGAATATTTCCTTATAAAAGGGAACAATATAAAAACATTCTTATTATGGTGTTATAATTTTTCTTGAATTGAGAAATAATATAGTAATGAAATAACTGTACAGTAATCAATAATCACTCATAAATAGGAAATCTGCCATTTATTTGTCATATAATTTGGGTAAAATTACGATTAAAGGCTATTTCTGTTTTGCCAATTTGAGTTTTGTCAAATTGACGTGGATAGAATTTTGCTCCTGTGCGAAGTTCCTTACTTACATCATCAAAACTCCAAAAGCTGAGATCTGTAGTGTGTGTGTGTGTGGGGTGCATAGAATAGAATAGGGCCAGGATCGACCTTGATTTCTCGTTGCCGTTTAGCTCATTTTGTTCTGATCTCATTGAAAATCCTTTGGTCGTGTAGTCACAATAAGTCACAGGGCTATGCTCTATATAACTCCCAGCCACCACCACCAGCAGACTACATTCAGAAGGATCTTCTCTTCCTCTGGCCCACACTACTACCACTACAATTGACTTTGACAGAATTCAATTATTTCTTGTCTCTCCTTATCCTCCCTATATACTTATACCTATAATAATAATATATATCCATTCTGACAACACGTACATATATGCACATCAACAAGAAGAAGCTCTTTGTGCTTAGCAAATACAAATAGCTTCCTAAAAAAGAGAATTTATTGTGTTTTCTCTCCTGACTCTTCACAGCAATATAATCCACTGGCCCACTTCTACACGATTTTCTGATATCTATTTATCTGGAAGAAAACACGAAAAGCTGCTAATGTTCATTGCTCAGTTCAATCGTCATTGTTTTCAACAAATCTATAACTAAACGACGCGATTCTACTATAAACGGGAAAATAAGTTAACTTCTGTTTTGTGAGTGAGAATTAGTATTTTGTGGTAAAAAGGGCATTTTCTCGATATCAATTGTTATATTTAGAAGAGACGATTATAGATATTTAGTTAGAGAGAGGAGCTATCTCCTTCCTATCTCTCTAGACGAGCTGCGTAGCCTATACCTATACAAAAACGCCCAAACAGATTGCGAGAATACTTAAATATACTACACAGTGCCCGTCTCCGATAGTAAAAGCTTTCAGAAGATCCACGTCATAGCTCGCTATCTTCTACTAAGTGTCTTTTCTCCTACTATCAATTTCAATTAGTGACTCTCCTAATCTTCTTATATCTTGGCTTGACTTACATTCGAGTGGACTTTTGATCACATCTGGATTTCAATTTCAAAGGTAAGCCTAATATCATATCTACTACTAATTATATGCTTTCTCTTCAGGATATATCTACATATATTCATAGATAAATGCTAAAACAGATAAAATAATCCTGTGGGAGGGTTTTTCTCTCATCTGCTTTTATTTCTTGATTAAAAATACTGGGAGCAACAAAAACGACTAGCTATACTTAAGCTGCTAGCCTTTTTTTTACTATTTCTTACATATGAAACATAAAGGCAGGTGTTCTGGAGCAAATATCCTATCATTAGCGTAATTGCATATCCAATTAGTCATTATCATTAAGCTGTAATAGTTATTTCATAACAGTTAAACCTATAAGCAGTTGTTGGATGCTATAAAACAAACTATGATTACTCTTGACTCTTGACTCACTTGACATATATATCTAGTACGTATTTACACATTACATTCACACGTGGAGTTTAAGTACAAGTAAACTAGCGTAAAAGCAGTAATTACAATATTATAGTTTATTAAAGTGCTTTATATATATGTATATGGTGATGAATGTTATTATTGTATGTATATTTTATGCGTCCTAAGTAATTGGAGTGATTATGTTCGTTAGTAGTTCAATTCAGTTCAGTCACTGTACTGTTTTGTACTTTGTTCACGAGAGCTCAGAGTGATTAACATGCAGAACATGTTTTCTATGTAGTGAAGTTGAGTATTACACATAAAGCATAATAACATCGTCATCATCACGACCACCACAACCAAAATCACACACACACACACACACGCTCCTGTCAATAATTTATCCCAAAAGCAATAATAACTACTGTATACTTTTCTGAGGAAAATAACGACGCATTTAGAAATACAATCCAACTATCTGTTTTCAATTCATTTTAAACCACAAAGAAAATAAACAGATGATTATTAATAAGAGCACTGACATTGCATATTAGTTATCATAATGAGCTTTACTTTTAGTAGGTATACGTCTTTCTTACTTAAATGATGGAATATTCACGTGCTGCATGCTGTCAAAGAGAAATAACAGTTCTCTTCTGTACTCTGCCATTTACAGATGGAAGAGTTAGTTCTCAACTGCAGATATCATGACTGACAAACGAAACTGTATTTCAGAAAATGACTAACTTTTAGCTATCTTATCTGCTCGAGTCACTTTGACTCTGACTCTATTACTTATTATATGTACGGCTGTCATACACAAAAGTAGCAGACAGAACAGAAGTACAGAACTCTGCTCTTGTTATTATTACTGCAGCATATGCCTGTCTCATGTGAATATGAACTACGACAACTATAAAGCTATACAGTATCACGAAAACCACAGAATAGCAAAATGAATAGAGTTGTAGTATTGTACATTGAACTCTTGTAGTGTCAGTAGTTAGTAGTTTACATTTCACAGAAGTGACTACTAAATCCCCACACGCCACAACATTCTATTCCATATTCTCAAAACTCATCTGTCTTTTATATCTTATCATTAGACAGAATATTTGCAAATGTAAACATTTCTCCGCTAAACTTCTCTCTCTCTCTCTTCGTCCCGTCGTATGCGCATCTTTTAATCTAAAAATCTCAACTCTTTCAACCAGCTACATACAATAGCGTAGCTTTTTGGGCGTAAGTTTCTTTCTTATTCCAACTTTAACTATAATTACTTTTTACAGTGGTTGAAAAGGAAACTTTTTTAGTCGTATGATCCTATTTGTCATATAGTGGGGGAACTTCGGATGATAAATATTTTAACGTATTCTATGCTCTAGTATTTTCAAGAATGTAGATTCGCTAGATTCTTCAGACAATTCTGCTAGACATAGCATATTGTAATTTATTGCGTAATACTTTCACATTATGCAACTTACCTGGAAGTCTTCTGCCTTAAAAACACACTGAGATAACTTCCAATAGAAAAGTCATTAGCCATTTTGTAGTTTACATACCAAGACTGCGTAGTAAGTTCTTAATGAAAAGAAAACAAAGGTGAGTAGGTCTCTATAATGATTCATCTCATACTAAAGAAAATGTAAAGACAACAAAAATCATAGAAATGTCTTGTTTTTTACATGTAAGAAAGAATAGGTAAAATTCCTGATTGAAATGAAGTACACTCCTTACTCCTTGGTTATTGTTACATAATGAAGTACACTTCTACATAAGATACACCTTGCTTGGTTGAAACATACAGCAAGTATATTTAGTAGATGTAGCTAGCTAGAGATTAATTCTGTATCATGTTTACCTTTCTTCAAGGAAGGGCACATGTGTATAATGTTACTATTTATCTGTATACAGATATTATGTGAACTTGTGTACACAATAGTATACTTTGCATTTCTTCGCTGAGATATTATGCAAAGATGCATAAATTAAATAGCTACTAATTACTTAGCACTATAAGTGTAAGTGTTATTGGGCAATGCTAAGAATTGTAGCAAGAGCAAGGCTAATAGAGATGCTAACTAAATGTATTTGCTTTAATGTGAAGGGTACATAATTCTATTCAGCTGAGAGTAGTGAGTGTGTAGAAAATTAATGGGAGACATAATTAACGAGTTAGTATATAAGTGCTCACTGTTCAGTAATGGTTTAAGTTTCTAATTATTATATAACTTATATAGGATATATATGTAAGTTGTGTATTTTAGTATGTGTATTTTACTATTGGCAGCATTCGTTAATAATTTGCATATTATTCACATTGCTCTCTCTCTCTCTCTCTCTCTTCTCTGACAGTGGAACTGCATTGAAAGAGAGTTGATTTTAGTTTAGGAAGATAGCAGTGAGGATTTTGTACATAATTTATGTTTCTTCGGTCCTTTGTAATTGGTTTACAAGCTATTAGCTGTATTCCTATTTAGGAGATTAACATTGAAATCCAAAATGTCATGCCATAAACATTGACTTTAAAGTAGTACCAGTATGGCTTGTGGACTATAAACGAGAGATATGTGTGTAAGTGTGTGACTGTGAATTTTACAGGAGGACGTTTTATTTTATATCTTTTCTACAGCTGGCTCTGTACAAGGAAACTTTAATAGTTGTAAATTGAAACGTTCTTTTCCCTGAGAGTAAAGCTCGAGTGAATGAAGGTGCTGGGTAAAGAAGGGCATTATTGCATTATGCATTGTATTTTCAATCAATCTTCCTACCTGCTAACCTAACTATCCTCTAACTAACTGTGTCTTTTATC
>JABASI010004741.1:0-13501 GCA_019776505.1 Tomocerus nigrus | reverse complement strand
CTCATTTTGATAGGCAAAAAGGCAAGCAAAAAGGCAATAGGGCAAAAAGTCAAAAGGCAGCCCTTTTCATGCCCTGCTGTCTTCAAAGATCGCTGACAATAATAATAGCTACTACCATAGGTTACTGATCCTATATAGCATGGATAGAGTTTCGTTATAGGAAATGAAAATTTTGTGGAAGCAAGAAGAGGTCACTAAATATGACCCATTGACCACTTGAGGCAACTGTTTTTTCAGGGCATTAGATTTTTTTTTCGGGAAAGTCTACTTTTTCGGAAGAAATGAATATACGAAAGTCGAAGTCCTGACCACATTGGTTTGCGAAAAAAAGATTAGTAAAGTAACATAGGCTCACTGAAATCCTCCTGCTCCCATTATAAACATTTTCATGAGTTGCTTTCGTGCAGCAATTCTCAGAACAAAGTTTCAGACCACTTTCAATTCAAAATCAAAAGTTTGACCTGGTACAGCTCCGCGTATAGGCAAATGCATACACATTCACTCACACAGACTTAAAGTGAACTAAATAACCAAGCCCAACTTGCTATGCAATTAGAGGGAACAATTCCTTTCCCTACCCACCTTAATGTATCTGTCCCATGTCTACTTTAATTATTTTGGCAATTAAGCTCTCTAAAAGA
This sequence comes from Tomocerus nigrus, assembly GCA_019776505.1. Taxonomy (NCBI): domain Eukaryota; kingdom Metazoa; phylum Arthropoda; class Collembola; order Entomobryomorpha; family Tomoceridae; genus Tomocerus; species Tomocerus nigrus. The sequence goes on along the minus strand of JABASI010004741.1, from coordinate 12,860 downwards.
TAATGTGCAGTCATTTATTAACTAAATGCGGTAAGATACAATTATGCATAGATAATAGTGCAGATATACAAGATTAAATTATTTTGTGGTGTATTATTTCTAAGATAATGCGATATGGCGAGACCAAAGCAAATTCAATTGAAAATAGACCGTATAATAATAATACATGAGATGCATAATTAATGGATGTGCATTGGAAAGGTAAATCTAAGAATTAGCAGGCAGTCTAACAGCAAGTACAAGATAGCGTTTGCATGTGTTTCACTGTTCAGAAATATTAATAAATTGAAACTGATTGTTTCCAAGCATAAAAAATCTATATGAAAAAACGACAATTAATTCGAAGCAATAATATAGGGAATGTAAAGTATTAGTAGCACAAAGACGGCTGAAAAAATTCCTAACCAGGGTTTGCAAAATGGAAATTCCTTTGAAGGACACTGCGCACTGCCATGAATAAAAATAGAAATAGGTTTTGCATGCAATTTTACATATGCGGATTGCAATGCGTGTTAAACGCCTCTGCAGTATATGTAATGCAAAACATAATAAACGCTGCAGCGAATGCAGTTTTAAATCTGATAGTTCAAGGGACTTTTTGTCAGATTCAAGATGCAATTTTAATGACAATTATTAGAGTTGCATTGTAGGTTGCAATTGCGTACTCAAGTGGCGCTAAACGAAAAGACAATTGTCGTGCTTTAAATAATAAAGGGTTAGGTTACTGCAACTAAAATCAGAAAGAATGGCTCGATTAATGGTTGGAGTAGCATTAAAAATGATGACAAAAATTGCAATTCATATGCTTTGCAGTGCAGGTACATAATTACATAATAATCATATAGAATTAAGTTTGGGGAATAAGGTAGGTAGGCACCTTCATTTGCGTACTTCGTACGCTTGTCAAGCCCATGCATGCGACCGCAAAATCTTTGAATGAATTATAAAGCGAATTTGTATGAATCCTGTGAATGTATGCCTTAGATCAGGAAAAGGCATTAACGACAAAATTAAATGATTTTTCTTTTCATTTTCTAGCTATATTTTTTCCAATCAATGCTTTCGTAGCAGATATCCAGTAAAGATGATAGGTATTAGTCGCAATATTTTGTTAATAATGTTAATTTTCTTAATATTTTATTGCTATTCTCATTTTAGACTTATTAGATGATAAGTTAATTAATTAATTAGGTACACTTCTTTTCTACATTAGCAGGTTTTGCGAACAAGGAATAAAATAGCAAAAGAAATGTCATCGTTTTAACTGGCGGAGAGTTACATGACGCAGCAATGGATTGCAAGCTACAATCCGTCGGCAAATGTCCTACCCGTAACGTAACAACCGCATCGAGTGCTTTGTCAGCCGAACAACAGGAGAAGGAGATATTCGTTGTTCTCAGAGCCTTTTGTTATTCTGACGTGAATGAGTTGGGAAGATTTCATATTATTATATGTACAGATATACTATTGGTTATAAACACATTATCCATTTTAATTCTAAAATACAATCGAATGAATAGAATGCTGCAAGCAAAAGTATTTATTTACCTACTTAGTTTTACTTTTACGGCTGCATTTAAAAATGCCATAGCTGTGTAATGCATAATAGTAATATGATTATTGGTCTCCTTTTGTTAGCATGATTGTAATAGACAAAGGTTTCTTTTTTGCTCCTCAAGCCGCTCTATTTATGCAAATAGAATCTGTGTAATCTGTGTCTCCGTAGTGTGCTTGTAGCAAGTGTAGGACATGGAGAGCGATAGAAGTAAAATAGAATTAGTGAACTAGTAGCAGCAACTACTGGGTTTGTCATTGTCGTCTTCGTCATTCTACGAAATGGAGAAGAAATAAAAAACGGAAAGAAGTTTCCTGTCGTTAAACCATTCCCCAGAGTGGAAATCCGGTTCATCGTTCTAATTCTTTCCATGTAATTGTAGGTGTGTTGCCGGTTTGAAGGAAGGTAGACGTTTTATATAGGAGACGCGTCGAGTCCTTCGTTCGTAGCAGTCAGATATAGACTTTATCTATGATAATAAGAATAACGAATCTAGCCATGCAGAGGTCCACATGCACGTAGGTAGCGACAGCGAGCTACGAATAAAAGTGCTTATACGCTAAGTAAGTGTATGCAGGAGAGGAAAACTAGTTTAGTTTCATTTCAACTAGTGCAGCGTCAGCAAGTGAATCCACGTCGAATCAAAAGAATCAAGTCAGGTCAAGAAGACAATGCTGAACGAGGCAAGGCAGACGACAATAGTTAAGACCTACCTTCATTCACTTCACTGCAGAAGGAGAACCAAGTGAAGTGGCTCCTGACGTTAAAGAATAATGCTCCTTGTTTAACATTTGCTGCCATTTCATTTATATAATATATTACGCAAGTTATAATAATATATTTACATAATACAAGATATAATATGACACACATTCAGTAGATAGGGCATTTTAGATTATCGTATCTGGACGTGGACTAGGTAGTCTACTTTTGAAGGTCTATGTTCCATTGAGACAGTTTTCTACATTTTGTCTGCAGAAAAGCACTTAATTCTTGCGTAATATTTTCACGATTTTCGTACAATTAGAATTTCGTCGTTAATTTTTCCATAGTTTTCATCAAGCATGAAATTTTCAATTTTCAAACTTGTCAAAGTTGAGACATTATATTTCAGAAACATAACATGGTATACATTATTTCTTTTCGCTCTTTTAGCATTCTGACGCTGAGTGCTGAGGGTTCTTTTAATGAGGTCCTATAGGTCCTATATTTTGTTTTCGGTGATTCAGAATTATATTATTAGCACTACATTTTGATTTGGACTGCATGTGTACACAAATATTTAGACTTCATTAAGACTGAAATTCGCAAATTGGAGAGCCATTAAATTTATGATTTTATTTTCCGAAGGAAGAGAAATATTTCCTACCCACGTAATTGTAGAATTAGAATGAAAGGAGCTTAAAAATCTCCAATGCGTAGATACTTGTAATCCTAAAAGTTATTCACGGCTGCATGCATTCAAAATCAGTAGTCGAAAGGATTAAAACGTCTACTTATATAGAAGGCTGACAATTGAAAGATTTCCGCTGTATTTAAAAAATAATATCTGGTTGGGTAACCTCAAAATGGAATGGATCTATTTAAGTACGTCAAAGTTTGGAGTTTTCACTTCATTTTTTGAGTTTATTTAGATACGTCTCCACGTTAATGGGTAGAGGTATAATACGTTATGTGATTTACACGCTAACTTGCATACTATGTAAACGGACACAACGTGACATGTTCTAAATGAAGTTAACGAGTTAAATACATGAAGAAAAGTCTCCGGAAAGTTCGTTCATTAGACTATTGCGAAATGAAGTTGCCGGCTTTTCTTAATTTTTTGAATGCTAATGCTGCTGCAAAGATTTTATGGCTGCAAATATCTTATTGCACGACAAGGTTGGGTGAGGGGGGATAATAAGTTCCGAGCCGTAGGATATATTGAAACAAACTAGTATGTTCTGACATTATCTTAACTGCAAATATATTTGAAAAATAAAGCCATAAAAAGCGAGATATTAATTCAAACCTTATTCCGCCTTATAATTTTGAGCTAATTTTATAACAACAAAGAAAACTTATTGATATTACTAAATTCTTTGATCACAAAAACTAATTTCAATTCTAAAAAACTGCATTGGATCGAAAAAAACCAAGCATAATTTTTGGGGATTTCCACAACAGGCTATGAGAGTGAACCATTTATTGAGTTATAGTTATACAAAAATGGGAATCTGCAATAGAAAGATGTGGATTGAACTACACACAGTTTGTTTCTATACGTACTGAAGTTTGTATTGCCGCCAGATTGCAGACGCTAACATGATGCCCTACTTCATCTCGCTGAGAAATGTAATTTAATGCCTAGGATTAGCAAAACTTTTCGAGATAAGTTGGAAGGCAAAGAGAGTCAAGTTGAATACATAGGTAAATATGTATCTGTGTATTATGCAGTATAGATGTAGAATTTGTCATGTTCTAATAGAAGTTTATTTCTTTTCTAATTGCAAGCAAACGCAAGTTGGAATTTCTCCTTCATTTCTATTCGCATTCGCAATGAGTTCATATAAATACTCTAGAACATTTTACTTGCTGTAGAGAACCTTTAAAAATCAAGTCAGTGTGCATACATAAGATGTGATGATGTGGGTAGGTACTGTAAAATGTTTAAACATTGCATTTTATCATTTTATTGTATCACCTTTTTAAAATGTTGTACATTCACACATTATTATAGCCAGTGTTATGCTACCGAATATTTAACACTTGTAATACTCTGTTTTTGGGGCTAAGCGATATTAACTGGTGGATGCTTCTGTCTGCGCAATTAGCAGAACTCAGTTAGGTGTTAACTTTACGATATATGGGTCAAGTGACATTTGGAAACCGGTATAGAATCTTGCAATTTTAATTTAAACTACCCATATACAGGGACATATAATTTTAATTGAAATAAAGTAATTGATTAAAGTAATTAAGCTTTCTATGTAATTCCCTTCTTTACTTTTGCGAACTCTTTGAAATTTCAGTTTGTTGTATTGAGCGAAAACGGTCTTGCAAACTTTCCTATTAGAAAATACAAATATACAGATTTCAGCATTAATTCATTACGTATTAATTACGCATTAACGACAAAGGGACTCTCCCGGTTAGTGGGAGTCAATTAGCATGCTCAGCATTATGAGGAAAAGTTATGTAACAGGATAAGATACAAGCAGGAATATCAATTAAAATAAACATGTGCAGTTATTTTGCTCTGTCAAATAACTATTAGACAGAGGATTAAAAACGTCTAACATTTTACTAGCATCCTTTACAACATCAGTTGTTTATTGAGGTTGTGTGGTCTGAGGAGGAAAAAAGTAGATTTGCACAGTCGAATATTAGATGGAGATGGAGGGAAGTGAATAAGTCTCTGTAATCCTTGGCTGCTATAATAATAATAATATTATGGCCGTATAGAGTAAGTCGTCGCGATCTCACAGTCAGAGCAACTGATAGCAATAGGAGGACTAGGAGTAATTTTGTAAGATGTCGGATCCTAGGGCTGCGAAATTCTTGCTTTTCCGGGCTGATTAATTATTATTCCATATTTCTCGTCTTAATTCCTGTGCGTATGATGTCTGTATAAAGAGAAGGAGTCTAAATAAGCCGAGTCTAATTCCGCGCATATAGCTGAGACGTTTTAGGGTTATCTACTGAAGTAAAGAAAATATCTGGAGGACATGAAAGTCCGCTAAATGCTATTCCAAGCAAAAACTTCATGTCATCTCCGACTTGAGATTAGTTTAGTTATTTCCATATGACGTGACAGCAACTTATACATACACAGTCAAGTTGAGAAGGGAATTAGAGAAAGTGGAACATAATGCATATGATATTATTGCCAGGAGCATACAGTACACTACACGAATAAGGCTTGACTTGAGTTGTAAAGGGACGCAAAACGTAATAATAAAACACAAGGAGATGCTTTTATTTGTAGTCCCCAACTATATGTATAATATTATTAGCTATGTGCATTGAATGAGAATGGCATGCCATGCCATGGCGGCTCCGTCCGCTATGAGCCTTTACAGCCAAATAACAAACGGTGCATAGATTACTCTGTTTAGAACTCAAGAAGTAAAATTAAACCTTGACAAGACAGGGGAAGTTAATACTTACATTTTAGACAGAACAGGAAATCAAGACAACTCTCGACTCGCTCAGCTCTTAAGTCAAGTGCATGTCTACGCATCTCTCTATCGTCCTCCCACCAACCAACCTTCCTTCTACTTTATTAGTTTTCACCATCACTCTCCCTGCCTCTGATAAATTTACATTCATCTTTCTTACCTAGAAAATTCATTCCAGTATATGCATATATTATTCTATTCATTATATATATCTATCTATCTATAAACAGGCCATTCACTTATTTCTCCATACCTAGAAGAGCCGCCCGACCAGAGAAATCATTAAAAAATCGTTACTACAATTTCCCATTTGTGAGTGGCTATTTAAGTTGCCTTTGCATTTACTTTTCCCTATTACTATGCGGTTGTTAGAAACTATTTATGTACAAAGAATTAATTTCCAGATTGTATATATATATATCCATATCCTAGATAAAGTGCCGACTGTCTTCTTGTAATGAGAATTTTTTACACAAGTGTTTATTCAAATGAAAATCTGAAAAGTCTATCAAGCTCAAAGAATCTATATGCAAATAGCGTCTTGGGAAACATTTAATACTTTTATCGCTTGATTAAGCTTAAAGCTTAAGGATAAAATCCGACAACACTTTGCATTAAAGAAGCAATAAAGGAGATTAACTTGTATTACGTATTTACTGCTCCTATTATATCATGCAACTTCTATTATTATGGGAAGAAGGAAATTAAAAAATTAAAACTTACTAAGTGCAAAATTACGGTTTGTATAGAATATAAAGTCGATAATATCCGGTAACAACGTGAGATGGTATTTGTGTTTCTAGGAATAGATAGCCAGCGATAGTAAATATGGGAATTGGTTCAAAGTAAATCTTTGATGGGACGACTACGAAGCACTTAAGGCAGATATCTACTCGAAAAGTGCATTTATTTACAATAAAAATAAGTCTGTGAAATGTAAGATGAGTTGGAAATGCACTTGAGCTCGTCAAGTTCTCTGTTTATGTTTCTCTCTCAACGCTGCTTGACAAGTTCAGTTTACTTATTCATAAAGTGCCTACATCAATATTTGCATGTACGTAGCTCACTGTTCGAGTTTTTGGCTCTTCGGCTCTCATTTTCTCATAACTACTTGAACACTTACTAAGGCACTCAAGTAGAAATAATGTGCGCAGATTTAAGAAGAGAGCTGCTATAGTTAGTAGATGCATGGGCATGTGTATCTATCTATAGGCATTTCCCTTTGGACTGCATGGCTATGATTGCATAATGAGCACTTTGAAATGTCAAATGAACGGGTAGACATTAACATTCTGAATCGTTGCGTATGTCCGTCTAAGGTTCAATGCTGTGCATTTTCGCTTAGGTGCGTTTTACGCAACACTTGCTCGTCGGCTGATTACACAGTGTCGGGAGGGAAGCAAGGGCAAGGCTGCTACATCGCAACGCAATCAGCTCAGGATCCGAACAAAAATGACGCGTATTTGGTTCCCACTGAAAAAATAGTGAGATTAAAGCGTAGGGCAGAGCAAATTGTATTTAGATGGGGAGCGAGGGGAAAGGAAAGAAAAAGAGACCAGTGAACTATTAAGTGTAGCGAGACACTATCATTACAAGACGTTTCATTGCCTGCCTTGACTCAGATGGCGACTTTAATGTTGTTGTAAACCAGTGATTTCTACTGAGATAACAACGCAACGATGCGATCCCTGTCCTGTCCCTGCCTGCTCCGACTCACTCTACAATAGCAGCAGCCAGCCTCGTCACTGCCACAAATACATAATCCGACGATGGGAGAATAAGATTCACTGCATCATGCCCTTGCCTTAGTTGCCTTGCCTTATTTGCTCCTTCCTCCACGTTCCTTGCTTATTAAAAGTAGTTTGACTTTTGCTTCTACCTCTTTTTTCAGACTGTGCTCCTTCCTTCCCTTGCTTCTTGTACCAGGCGACTTTTCATTTACTTTTTTTACATTATTAAAAGAGAAACTGTGACCGAAAAGCGTGGGTCCCACCCACCCACTATACTACATACGACTACATGTGTACAAACGTATCCGGCATCATAATATAGCCATGCTCATTAATGTGCCCCTCGCTCTCCGTGGCATATATTTATAGGATCGGTGCACAGGAAATTAGATACATATGCAGTAATGAATTACGTTTCTTTTTACTTATGATTGCTTCGCTTAGATGTCTGACCATGTCGCTCAAGACATTCTCCTCTGACTGTTTAATTAACTCGGAAACTTCCTCCGGATTAATGTATGTGCTCCACACAACTACTAAGTAAGTTATAGCGCAGTTCTAGCTTCTACCCCGAGCTATGCCCACGACACTCTTCACCCGCACTCCATCATCATAGCTGAGCTGGCTCCATTTAAGCAAGTCAGTACATTGCGTTAGCCTGCCCTTAACAACGTTCACATGCATCGTAAATCCTAATAATAAATAAATAATGCCAGCACCTACCTATGCCTATACCATAGCTGTGTGTGGGAGATTCTTAACTGGTTCCTTATAAATTGCTCCCAATAACTACAACGTACTACAACTTAACTTGTTCTTTAGGTGGCTACACAATGCTAAATAAAGAAACCTGAACAAGTCATAATTATTATGCTTACTACTTAAATTACTATCCCAGACAGAGTAAAATTCATATTCAACTAAGTAATTGTTAAGGGCTGTAACAAAGAACCGAAGTTAGAATTTGTGAAGGAAATCGTTTGAAAGAAATTGCATGAAGGGTAGAAATCATGACAATTGAAATGAAAGGATAAGATTCCAATTGATGGTGAACTTGGGCAAGATAACTACATAGATGAACTTGTACTGCAAGTGAGCTTAAGTTTAGTAGAATTAAGTACTAATGCCTTTTAAAACACTGGGACCAAATTAACGAAACGTCGGGTAACTATGGGTTTAAGAATAACCTATTGCAAAAATGGGTTTATGAAGAATTTGCCTTTCCAAAATATAGTAATTATCATAAGTTACGATTGCGCGCCTTTTTAGTTTTAGCTACCATCGATTTTGACAATAAGTATCGCAATTTTAACTGTATATGCTATTTTCAAAGCAAAGCAATCAAAATCAAATCAACCGTATGTCCGAGGGCTCCCCTAAAAGTTTCTAAGTTTGTTATTTTCAAATTTTCTTGTAATTATAGCTAACTAAAACGTGATACCTTCATTCAAAATAATTTTTGGAAATCACAATTTTTGTTGACGTTTATTTAATTTATTAAAAATGACGTCTAAATCCACAATTACATAGCCAGACAGTCATAAAATGCACTTGAAAAACCATTTCGGGCACCAACGGGCGGCAACCAACGCCTGCGCGCGCTCAAGCATCTAACGGGCACTGTGGCCATTGTCTCATTGGCTACCGGCACTAAAACCTGCGCTCGGGCAACTTTCTACTAACCCAACTAGCTCTTCAGTTGTTAAGAGGAACAAGTACATAGCCAAATTGAGTTTCTCCATTTTATTTTGAGTGAATATTTGGACAGGGCAAGGTCCATATTATTCCTAATTGAACTTGCGCTGATTAAATCCTTAACAACCCCTTCAATTAACTTTTGATAATTAAATTAAATCCAATTACTAATATGAATGATCTTCTCTGCCATCAAAGGAAAAACTTCATTACCCTTTGAATAAATTAAATTGGGCATGCACAATGTTGTCCTCCAAATAGTTGTCTACATAATTTTATGTCCACAAACACCTAGTATTAGTTCGCTTTTGCAAAACTGTGTCCACACTGGAGAATTTCATCGCACATTTATCCCGTAAACAAAGAATAGACAAGGCGCAATCAAACATGAATAGCATTTGCTCCTTCGTTTCCTCGTCTCATGAATATTGCATAAGACAGAAGAACAAGCAAATTTTGATTTCATTTGGTTATACCTGACAGTGTACACCTTCAGTTCTGCATTCTCTGTGTACTATTTAGTAAGCAATTGATGTCAGTGGAGTAACAGGGCAGGGTGGTGAAAAGTTTTGACGCTTGAACTTTCCAGCAACACAACATCAAAGAGAATTAGCGGTATTGAGATGTAACCATTTGTATTGTCTGATTAAATCCTATTGTTTTAATTATAATTCACTGAAAACATTTCGGTCATTTAGAAAAACAATTATACCAACGAGAACTTGATTTAAGTTCGTATACATAGATTATTGTTTCAAATGCAAGAAATCGAGACGAGAATTTAAAGATTTACCTAGAAATTGTTAAAAACAGCACATTAAAGGTAATTCTCGTACTTGTTACTAAAACTGAAAATAGAAATATTTTCAAAAAAATGTGAACACTGAAAAAGTCCTTCAATATGATGCGATGCGAAATAATTTCAGAGAGAAAAGAGAAGAGAAAAGAAGTGAAGCAAGGCACAAAATTTAAGAGTAAGACAAATACGTAGAAGTGGTCTGATAAGTAGCTAATGAAAAGTTAGCTGCAGTTTTAGTTATCAATTTCCCGAAGCCTTCAGCGATTTTCCCGGGAAATTACTAGGAATTAATTAGTCATGAAATAATCAAGAAAGCTTATGAAAAAATAATATTATGCTCACTGTGATTATAATTTTATTGAATAGTGATATGAACAAAAAATTAAATTGTTATAACCACTTTAAAAAGTTCTTAATTATTCCGGGAAATCCCAGGTCGCGGTGAATCGATGCTCTAGCTGTAGTGTGTGAATGGAGAAATAGCGGTGGATTGTTACTACTGTTGACTTCAAGTGAAATGAGATATTATCAAATGAAATATCAAAGTGCGTAGACATATATTAAGCTATCATTAAAATGTAGTGGCAAATGATGTAAAGGGCCAGTGCACGTAGCCACAATAGACTATCCATCCACCTCTTGTCTGGTTTGCGTAGGTTGTTGCAAGCAATTCATTTAACTTATAAATTTGAGCCAAGTTCCTATCGTGCTAATCTATAATAATACAGGTATCTACTTAACATGGTTAAGCATTGCTGCGATTTGTATTCAGGATTTAAACTCCCAGAAACTTGACTTTAATATTTTAAATCGCTTCCTTCCAGCAGTTTCCCTGTGATTTGCATCAAGAGTTAAGACAATTAAAGTATTACCGTCTCTATAAACAGCCTTAGATTAGGTCTTAAATGCTTTGCTGCAATTAATTTCCTTGCTGTCCCTTCTCTTCGCTATTGCTAATTAAGTAGCAGTAGGTACATTAAGGACATTGGCAGCAGCAGCAAACTATTCCTTTCCTATATAATAGCCCTGCTTCAAAATTCTCAGAGAAAAGAAATACAACTTTCGTTCCTACACAGGAAACAAAAGGAGTCAGAATTCACAAATGGCTCTAATTCTTGTGCTTCGACTCTATCTTCTCGTGGCCAGAGAAAATGTGAGCAACTAAAATGCATTCTAAATGCTAACTACAGCAGATATCCATTGGAATCAATTCTGAATGCCTCTATATCTGTAGTGGATATATACACTCTAATGAGAGGAAGGTATATAGGTATATTATAGTACCTACCTATCTATATGTAGATATTCAGCTCCCAACAACACTTATCTTTGCTAAAACAAGGCAAAACTTTCAAATCATTGAGCTTTTAACTGTTCAGCTTTTCTTTCCCTAGTGAATTTCTCGAACAAGTTTTTCCATTGAAATTAACAAAGTACAAATAGTAGTAAGTAGGTATGTTTTCTCTAGAATAGATTCTCCAACTCCATAATAGGTGGATGGAGAGATGAAATACTCCTGACGGTCGTGACCGTGAGTGCCATATTATGGCTGACGGACGGCATTCATAAAACTAAGCGTTTTTTGGCTAGGCTTGTACCAGTTGTTCCTAATTTTGGTTCATCGAGAAGAACCAACAGGACCGGTAAAATATTTTTTTGGCTCCTAACTGACTGCTGTGTGACGCTAATAAATACTTCACTTATTTAGATTCTCAAGTTTAATGTAGGCTGCTTGACTTTGATTATGCATACACACTCCTGTAGTAAAACAGTAGTGTGTGTATGTGTGCACTGCTCCAACTCCAGCAGAGATATTATTTATATGAATCTAGTACTATTATTGTACGCATGCATCCTCATTAAGAATAAAACTTTACAAATAAGGAATTAGCATTCAATTTTTTAAGGAATAGGCGATAAAAGAGTAATTAGCGTGATTCCTACAATTGTCATTAAGTTCTGTGATACAAAAACTACTTTTTGTTAGTAAGTAGTGAAGCTGCTGTATCCTCACCAAGTAAATCAACTTGCTCACATGCTAACTGCACGAATTCTACTCTCTGTCCTCTTTTCTATTGTATACGTATAGACATATAGATGAGATCTGTGAAGAGAATGTAGTAAGTGTCCCTATGTAGGTCTTACACGAAAAAAATACAATTTTCCAAGTCATTCCTTCCTTTCTCACTTTTTGGAAAAGCTATTTATTCAGGCTAAAGTCTTTACAAGCAAGTACGTACAAATGAAGCAGCTCATTTTCTGCTTCAACCCGCCAATAGACAGAGAGTTACGGTATTCTAACTGCAATGCTACACATGTTCCGTTTGAAAGTCATTAATATCTGTCCTAAATAATCCTATAACATATATTATGTAAGATTATGTAAGTGCAGAAAGTATAGCCAGTTCCGTAGAGCCCTAATATATTCATTCTCTGGCTATAGACAATAGAATCCGGTGGAAGCACTAGGCTAAAACCGCTTGGTCGATCTACTTATTGTTAGTGAAACGAGTCTATCTCCTCTGTCTCATCTCAACAACCTCTATAAGAAGTAACTGCTACTACAAATGACTCGCTAAGTAACACTATCACCAAAGAAATCGAAGTGCAGCCGAGCACTCTCATCTCAGTGCATTGCGCTATCTCTAAAGCACAGAATGCTGAAATTAGCAGTTCCCAGATAACGTTTTGACCTCCGAGTGAAGGATGTATGTTGTCATCTTCTCCACCTAATTTAAATTATCATTATAAGCATTTTTGGAAATCGAAAACGGCCCCCAGGCCTAGTTTGTAATGTGTAATGTAATGTAATGTGTTTATTTATCAGAACAGTCATAGGCAGTCATACATCATAAATATACAAGTACAAGTATATAATATATTAACTGAATTTATAACCTAGAAGTACAACTTTTATA
>JABASI010004740.1:0-13502 GCA_019776505.1 Tomocerus nigrus | reverse complement strand
TTAAAATAGACGCATATTTGTGAAGCATTACTCAATTTTATCGAATATCGTTGTGATTCGCAACATTATGTTTTTTTTTGTTGGTAGTCATTTTTGAATACGATGTAAGATTAACGTACCTTATCATTTTCTAATATGATGCTGATTCATAAGCCCTTGACCATATTTAGTATGACATTATGTTGATTAAATTATGTGCCTTTACAAAAATATATGTCGTGTTGTGATTAAAAGTTGTAATACATTGTGTAATTTTTTTAGATATGTGTTACTATTTTGATTTTTGCAATAGTAAAGCAATTAAGAATTAGGTATGTCGTAATCTAAAAGGTTATGTTTTATGTATCTTGATCTCAGGATGTTGACTTTAGGCAAGGCAGTAACTGTTCCTTGTTATGTCACCTCAGTCACCTGATCGGACAAGCTAACACCTCCACCTTAGCTGATCCTCTTATTGGAAAGCCTGAGGTTTAAGTTTCAATATTCTTAATTATTTATAATTTTTTTAGAGATTTTTACAGTCCCAGTCTACGGAAAAAGTTTACGAAAATTTTAGAAAGGAGTCTGCATGTTGGGGTGGATGGAAGTTTATTAGTTTTATGTCTTTAACTTTTACACGAATAATGTTGCAATTGCTAGCAATATTGATTTATAAATTATCTTCCCAGAATATTAATGATCGGAAGAATTTTAACGTAAATACACCACAGGTTCGGTGGACTTCAGGCCTATTACACCTAATCTTTCAACTTTTAACCCACCTTTGACTGTACAAGCAGACACTGCGATAGATGTACATTAGATACTTCAAGCATCGTTAATGGAATGTAAAAATTGTAAACTAGCAATAACAGACTGCTAATTGCAAAATTTATATCTAGAGCAGTGGTAATATCAGCATTAAATGCATTGACCTGATGATGAGTGAGGATGAATGCTAAGGTGGATGGAAATCGCAAGTTGATCCAAAGAAAAAAAAATAGTTTCACAGGTACGATGTGGTTTATTCCTGTGCCAAAACTACAGAGGAAATAAATCGTTAATTATTTCCACGACTATTGAATCATAAATGAAATTAAGGCTTATAGGCTTATAGTCTTCCAATTGGTACCCTTTGTGATGTCATATTATTTTTTGGTTCGAAACGGTGACAATGTGGGAGCTAATAATGTTTTTGTAGTTCAGCAAAAGTGATAAAAATAAAACCTTTGCAAGGGCCATCAATTTGGCAAAATTCAGTTTGGCAAAATCAGCTCTCCCAATAGGTAAAATTTAATATTAATAGTTTTAGAAACTTCGCTTTTAGTCAATAGGAAGAAGTCGTAGTAGAAATAACTTGTAAAAGCTGATATATTATAGCAGAAGCTAGTAAATTATTGTTTGGTGAGCCTGTTTTTACAAGAAAACAAAAGATTTTGCTATACATATAAGTGGATGAACTGATAATGAGTATTTTGCAAACGGCCAGAAGTTACGCCTCGCTCTCTCCTACACTAAGGAACCTAATTTAATTTTCGCTTAACTTATAACTTAGTAATTGTGACTTGTAGAGTTGCGACATCGAAGTGCAGTGCATTGCTTTATTGTAGATTTTATAAATATAAATACTTATTACATTTTGACAGGAAAAAAAATGCGTATATATTATGTTGTCCAAAAATCGCATGCATGCCCTGTAAAGCGAAAAAAGGTAGAATATTTCCTTGTATTATTTAGTATCCGTTTTTAAGATTTCCATCTGTTGTGTTAAGACAGGTTGAATTGAAAGTCCGTTTCACGTCCGTTAAGGACACTAACGGACTTGGGTGAATTACACTACTACATGAACTATGAATTACACTACTATGAATGCTACTATGAATTATAATTATACTCCTATGAATTACACTATGAATTACACTACTATGAATGCTACTATGAATTATAATTATACTCCTATGAATTACACTATGAATTACACTACTGATTAACGAAGCTATAAGTAATACAATTGTGTACTGTGTGTGGTACGTTCTAGGTCATCGTTTTGAATAATACATTAGTTTTTGTCTATTACTTCGAAATTATTTTCATGGTTACCACATGTAACGACGTTGTGTATTTATTATGAATTGAAAGTTGAATACCTAGTGGATATAATTAGCACACGCTGCTAGCAGATAAAAAGCATTTTATTGAAAATGATCTACCAAAATTATGTAAATTGAATTGTAAATTTGTATTTGCCGAGCAGAAGAAAATAATAAAATTATCATTTATCGCTACTCTTTGTTTTAAATCAATCGCCAATTGGTTTCACGCTTACAGATATTACAGTTACTTACTATACTTACCTACTCAATTTGATTGTAATTTTTGTATGCATAAATTAGTTGCACTTGATTATTCAACTGTATGGGAAAAGGACAATTGTAAGGGTCTACATGTTAATTTTACATCATGTATAGAAATTTCACCAATGAAAATCCTATCACCCAATTTTACTTAGTCTGCATAACAATTAGTTAATGATGTCCGACAGTTGTGATTTTTGTAGACCTATTTTCATCCTACTCTAGCATTAAGTTACAGGTTACAGTAACTTCAAAAATATCATCAATGAACCCTGATCTTGATAATTAAGACGACGCATTTATTTTGGAATACCCCTGCTTTTCGATTGTTTAAGAATAGGAAAACATGCGTGACATAATGTAATAATACATAATACATAGTACCTACTACCTACATATAGTAATGAACTTCAAAAATTAAGTAGGCAACTATCAAGAATCTAATATCGCAGAGCATTATTTGAAATATTACATTAATTTTTCATGAAGCAAATGCAAAAGAAATCCCAAATGCAATTAACACGAGTTAAAGTTTACTACACGAATAAAATTTAGTTACATTTTGTTCTTAAAGCATATAGTAGTATTTCATTTATTTGTAGCTGAAGTGGAAATGATTTGATACTGACATGTGATTAGAATATTATGTTATGTTAAAAATGATTAAAAAGTACCTGTGATATAAAATATATATACATTAATTAGGGATATCTATTTTAATCGAGTGTTTTCAGTAAGTAAATAGTATGTTGATTAGCGAGTAAAATATATTACTTATATATTTAGTAATAATAACATATGTAATATAGCAGATAAAATAATCAATGGAATATCAGATATATTGCTGTATTATTGCTAGTGACATTCTAAACAATTTTCAATGATTCGGTCGATTTGCTATAATTTAAAGAAACTTAAGAGACGCTTGCCCAAAATGAATCAAGCATAGAACGGTTACTTAGATATCGCATACTAACAAAACTTGCAATACCTTTCAATGTTGTTATTGCTAAGTAAAGCATGCATAATGCATGGCTAGGCCTTGAGAAACCTACATAGCTACATACTACGTAAACTACGAAAAAGGCAACATATTATAGCGGTACCATTTTGGGAATCAGCATTTTATTTGCACTCAATACTGTCAACACTATCAAAACCAGCCAGAAAGAGAAACTTAGAATCATAAATGAAGAAAAACATTGACGCATCAAAAATTGGAGCCTCTAGGCTAGGCCAAAAATCCATTGAAGGCTGTTGAAAGTGTTATACATAATTTCTGAAATATGACACAACAACCTTAATAAATATTATAAAACTAGGTACATATTGTAGGATGTTTCTGTGATCGGAATGCTATATAAAGACTGTCATTGAACAACAGAGTTATTAAAAATTCGTTTTTAGTGGAAAAGGTATTCGATACCAACAGGAAACCTAAATACGCATAAATAAATATGTTAAAAATCTTAAAGGACAAAGATGTAACAGGACTAGATGTTAATTTACTTCAGAATCATGCAATCGCTCACATAAAATACGATTTCAATAGGCGTTAAATAAGTATAAATGTACTAGTTAGTCCTTAGACTGTATTAAGTATCAACATTGCTGTAAGTAATTTGCAGTCATACCATGTTTAAAAACAGGACAACAGCTCTGCTATAATTATTAAATGACGAATCTTACATACTTTGCTTCCCAATTTAGATTTTTTCTTTTCGAAATCGGCTTAATCTTAGTTATTACTTAAGATGAATTCACAATCTGGAAAAATAAGGCACGATTCAGTCCCTGAACAATCTACATAACCTTTTTAATTGTAAAACCTTAATTACGAGTCGTGTTGTTAGCGGAATGAAGCAAAAAGGAAATAAATTCACATAACATCGAAATATCATTTACATTCAGTCAAGGAATGTAGTAAATACAAATAATTAGACAATAGTGTTAAAAGATTGAAACAGCAGTAGCATCGATTGTAATTGTCACTATTTACAGCTTATTGAATTATAGAATCAACATTTTCTATTTGGAATTTTGCAATGATGCACAATAACAAGCCGTTGTAAAAACCGTGTTACTATTTAAAAATTATTAGATATTAAATAAGCAAATAAAAGAGTCCACGATTCGCTATTATTTCATTTTAAAATCCCTTGTGTAATATTTTTGCCTTATACTAATTTCCCTTTTAGCCCCTACTGAATTAGCAAATTCCAAATCCAAATTACGTAATGGCAAAATTAATAAAGTAAAAATAACTAGCAACTATTTCATTCGAAATGAATTTTTTGAATTGAAAAAGAGGAACGTTACATTTCGTTTTGAAAACATCGAAAAAAAATACTGAAAATTCATAAAAATGGAAATATGTACCGTGTTTGCTATATTATTGTCAGACTTAAATCTTAAATGGATGACATACTTACTAAGTTAGTACCTACCTACGTGTACAGTATTATGATGTAAAAGGTGGGGCTCTCTTGTTACCAGACATTCCGTCCGAGTAGCTTATAGGTCAATTATTACAGAAAGCGAAACATATAGGACACTTTTTTTCATTTATTTCAGTGACCAAAGCAAACAGTAAATATCCTAGTCGCATCTATTTCTAAATAAATGAGAATATCAATGAGCTACTAACATAAAAATATAATTGAACCTAACGAAATTTTAATTTTAGATTAGTAATTAGTACAGAGGCAATTGCTACCTCCAAAAAAGATAAAGAAGAATAATTTAGATTAAAAGTATGCAGCCGATAACCAGACTTAATTTACTAAATACTACTACAGAGAATTTGTCACTGATTCTTTCTAGGCACAACAACCGGTTAAATTTTCTACACGGTAAATCACTTGGAATTCTTTCCTTGCTAGTTCAATATATATTTGAATTGAAAATCGTACATTACTGTTAAATTTGTTAGTCATTCTGGCTAAAAGTTTGAATTCAAGGGTAGGAATAGTTATACATAGTATAAAAAATTTGAGTCTCTATTCTAAACTACAACAATCGATTGCAAATTGGAGCTAGCATGCACTAATCCTATATAGAGCTGCTTCCACGGTACATTAGTAGTAGGAAGACAAAATACTATTATATATAAACCCCAAGGGAGAAGGCACAAATCATTATTGGATACGCTTTCCAGTTTCCGAAAACGACATCATCTCTTTTTTATTTTTCGGAATTAATTTCTTTATTTTTGGCTAGCTTAATCAAAAATTGAATACCTACCTAACTTTTCTTCCTTCAACATACTTTGAATTCTAATCAATTTAAGGTTAAATAAAAAACAGCTTTCATTGTCCTTTCGGAGACGAGATAACGGTCGAAACATAAAATTCATCTTAAAATGATCTGCCTTATTAATTGCGTGACATTTAATTATTGATTTAAAAATAAATTAGTTGGATGCATAGATATCATTACAACACAATCAACAAGAACGTTTATAAATATCAGTTGACAGGTATCGTTAATAAAAACGAGTTAGAGCTATCATGGAAGTTAATAAGTACCTATCCACAATACATAAAAGTTGCAAAAGCTAAGGAAGTAGTATAATATACAAACAATAGATTTATTATGTATTTTAGTATAAATGCTAGTAAGTAAAAAACCGTTATCTATTTAGCTACGTAAGTATGCCTACCTACTTAATTAAATTAGAATGTAGTATTCGCTTTTTGATTTATACTTACAATTAGAATGGTTGTTTGGACGCAATGGTTTATGCCTAAAATAACGAGCATACATTCCTTTAATCACAAATACTGATGCTTTGACCATGACGGACCTGCTTGCGGGCCAGTTTTTGACGACTGCTCAAAATCTGCAAAAAATTACATTCAAGTTAGTAAGACAGTTTCACAAATTTTCCAATCAACCTTTATTCTGTTACTACACCACACAACTGTTATCATAAGAACTAATCTGACGGAATTGGCAATGCGGGTAGCGGAATTTCTACTTTTCCAGATTTATTATTTTGAACAAAACAGGAAATGTGAAAAAGCAAAAGCGTCTTACTTTGTTCGTTATGGGAGCTATCTTCGAAGTCTGCGATGGGCATTTCACTATTGGTTTCAGGCTTCTTCCCATTGGCGATCCTTTGCCTCCGTCCAATTGATGAATCTAGATCTAACATTAGCGGCCTTAGCTTGAAACAATCCCAGTGCTTTAATGATTGCTTTGGGCGAAGCTGATGAATTGATGGGCATGTCTTCGGATCTGGACCCCTCTCGAGTGTCTTCATTTAAATGCCTAGAGTCTGACGTGGGAGCACCTCCTTCAGTTTTTTCCCCTCCAGCTGCACCAGGACCAGTTGAACTAATACCCGTTTGACTCCCCATCCATATCGTTAGTGGGGCTGCCCGAATTTCGTCCTCGAAGCTATTATTTCTCTTTGGTGAGCTGCTTTGATGTCGCTTGGTCCGTGGCGGAGGAACGGGGATTGGAGTGTGATTGAAATTCGCAGCACCAAAAGTCATTGGAGGGATTTCGCCTCTGCCACCGGAAGAACTTTGACTGTTGCCAGCAGTTCTGCATTGTCCTAGTACTACGTAGTCATTTCCCTGTCTAGTGTCCATGAAAGAGCTGGATAATCTATCTTCTGGCTGCGAGTTGTGCGTGCCATTGTAAAATACTGAGTTGCCGGGTTTGACAAGCGGTTGATATTCTTCTGCTTGGAGGTGATCCGTGATCGACTCATAGGATGAAGGCTTTTTAAAAGTAAAACAAGAGAGACCCTGCTGGTACTGAGGCCTTGATACGACTCGCAGAGACCTCTGATGTTTCAAACTTGTTCCAGGAGAACTACTATTGGACTTCACCTGGTTTCTCGCCCCATAATTATTGCTGTCGACGCCAGCCGCTAATCCCCCTGTGGGCGTTTTCAATTCCTCGAGGAGTCCTTTAATTTCTTCAACTCTATTTTTCATTTTTGGAGGATAATTTTTATCCGTAGTTCCAGAATCTTGTATCGGCTTTAGTCGTGAGTCATTCGAGGGATTGACGGAATGTGAGGCTTGATTGTGAGGAAGCGAAGTTCGTAGAGAAGAATCGGATACTTTATTGCTGCCTAATCGAAATGCGGCGTTAGCGTTGGAAGAGTCGGGCCAAATGGGTTCGTAGTCCTTATGGGTCTTAACGGATCCGTTTTGAAGAGCGATTGTGGAAGATGCGGATGTGGACGGATAGACACTACCGGGAGGAAAAGGGTGGACGGAAATGGATTTCGGAGGACTATTTCCCTGTTCTTCTTTCCAAACTGCTTGTCGAAAACTATTTCTTCGCTCCCTAATCCCAACTGCTATTCTAATCGTGTTCAGTTTAGGTGCGGAGAAAATAGGATTGGAATTCAAAGCAGGTCGACCGGAATCCAACTTCTCCTCGGATTCAGACGGAGTGCTGGACAAGGATCCTTTAAGAATGGATTTCGGAGGTGGATTGGGGATCCCTCCCCTCCCAAGTCCCACCATAGACAGATTGCTGTCATTTCCATTGCCAGCTGTGGTCCGACTTAGTTGAGAGTACAAAAGGTCGATCGATTGTGTTGGAGTGCTGGGTAGTGAATTTCTTGGAGTCCCTGCATTGCTTGAGCTGTCTGAAGAGTTGCCCACACTGTTTCCGTGGCTGCTTTTTAGACGAGGTACGTTTTCCTTAATGCGAGAATCGGTGGATACCTCATTAAACGGTGGGGTAGACTCGTGGTCCATGATTTTCGAATTGCGCTTCGGACTTCCCGATGGATAGTTAGTGTATGGATTTGTTTTCGGGACCTGACGGCGTATAACGGGATTTTCGGCTGACAGATATGGATTTGTGCCTTCGGGTTTTAAGTAGGAAGAATTTGAAGGGTTTTGGATAGAAGACTTATTGAATAGGCTATCAAAGAATGATTCACTAGCACTAGGTTTACTATTGCCGACGTTAGAATGTCTTGAGGAATGACTACCAGCGTTTTCATTGGCATGGAATGATTTAACCAAAGGTGAGGAGTTAGAACCAGTTTGATGCAAATTTTCATCGGAAAATATTCGGATGGGGAGGGAGACCTTGTCTGACTGCCATACGTGGCTATGGCTTCGTGTTAAAGCTGTTCTGCCGGATGCAATGCTTTTGGGGTTCACGGTCTCATACTTTTTAATTTTCGAAAGTTTAACCGCACTACTATTCCCTTCCAAATCACGAACATCTTCCATCTCTTTTGCTAATCCCATTTTTATTCGATTCGTGTTGTAAGCAACATTTGCATAATTATGATTCAGTTTCAACGATTGTCCATGCGTCCTCATAGGTACTTGTGGTTTCCCTTTACCGTCTTCGTGAACTTTACTTTGATCTTTTTGCAGCGTGTGGGAAGATGAAGTTCCGGACGATACAGATTGGGAAGAAGAATTTATTTGAAATTCGGGAGAAAACAATTTTTCCGTTGTTTGTGCTTGCTGGGCTTCTAATTTTATCGATTTAGAAACAACTTTCTGTAACTTTGGCATTTCTACCTGCTTCACACAAACTCGAATTGGATTTTTAGCGTCCGTTGATACAACACTCGACGTAGAGTCATTAGAATTCACATATGACGACGTAGGACCCGGGCGGATCTCTTGAGTCAGTCCTCGTGGCTCAAAAGAAGAGTCTGTATGGTGACTCTTCAGGGACTTACTTCTTTTCACTGGTAATGTCGGCTTTGCCAGCAGCATTGGTTTTGATTTCGGGATTCCTAAATATTTGCGACTCGTAGACGATGACTCAGGTTTTTCAATTTTCACTGGCTGGGCTGTAGCTTTGTCCTCGTTTGTCGGTGAGACTGAACTAGCCTTGCTGTTTTGAGTATAGAACCGGGACGACGACGACACGTCGGATTTTGCTCGACTCAGTTGTGTTGAGCCTGTTTTCTTTTCTTTGTCGTCCTTATTTTTCTCAAAGAAAGCTTTTAGCTTGACAATGCTGGGTTTTCTCAGCAATGAAGATTTAGACGAAGAATGACTTGGTGGTTTCGGGAGGGAACTATCAGGACTTGTTGTTGGTTCCATTGGCAGAGACTTAATTTCATCAAGATTTGAAGTTTGTGAAGAATTTTTATTTGCAGGGACGGCAGGAGATATTTCACGTTGCGAATGATTCACTATGGGAGCTGGGATTTTACTTCGGATCTGATCTTGCAGTTTTTGGTGGTTTTCTACTTCTTTTTCTAGCTTGGAGTTATTAAGTGGATTTTTAGGCGGCAGGGCTACGGCAGATGAAGCAGAGTCTGATGGCACACTATCAGGGGCCAGAACATCCTGAACACTACTTTTCCCTATGCAATTTAATTCTGGTGGTGGCTTTTTTATTCCACAAGTATCACGTTGACGGTAATCAATAGTTTCGTAAGTAGGCTCCACAAGTTCAGCCTTGATTTCCAGAGGCAACCCATTTTGATCTACATTTGCGTATGGATGGGCTTCGATAATTTTCAGTTGTTCCTGAAATAATTCGCGCACTGCCCGATGGACCAAAATGTACTGATCTTTCGTTTGCACCATTGCAATTCGTTGTCGTCTCATATCTCTTACTAAATGGTAAAGACTAAAATCAGGCGTTAATTTCTGGAAAAAAAAAGGAATTTGACGTCAATTACATATCTAGACAACAGTTTTGAGGATGCTGCATTTTATAAAATGTAGAAAAAGTTACCCCTAAACGAAGAAGACCCCATACATAGTCAATGGCGCATATTGTACCAGTTCTTCCGCAACCAGCAGAGCAATGTACGAGAACAGGAAGAGTTTCTGATGTCTGACAGTCTCGAATGAGTCTCACCATATCTAACAGCGGTCTGACTTTTGTTGGCACTCCGTGATCTGGCCATGCTGAGTAGTGAAACTGGCAAACGTTTCTCTCCTCTGAAAGCAAAAAATTGGATCTTTGTTTAATTTGATGTTCACCTCTACAGTTTTTATTGAATTTTCAAGTATTTAAGTAACACATAATGTAGTCAAATAAATTAAGTCTTGGGAACAAAATGGGATTAAAAATTAAAACCATCAAAATTCCATTTAATATATAGTAGGTACATTTACAAATTGGAGGGACATATTTAATATTATTGCCAACATTGAAAGTCAGGAAAAAGACAATTTTGGCGTACCACTTTCACCGGCAGCATTAATAAATCGAATTCTCATCGTGCGAACAAGAAAGTCTGGACAAACGCTACGACATTTCTTAAGCCAAATGGTGACTTGGCCGAATTGTCTCTCCACTCCGTTTTCTTCAACCCAGTAATTTTCACACTTGTGCTATGGCAGGATAAATCAGGTAATTTATAGTTCTTATAAATGTTGTTTATAAATTCCTCAAATATATTTTGAGAGAAAAACATAATAAGATGTGTGCTACTATTTCCCATCCTTATAAACTTAGTCAGGTGAAAATTAATTAAAATTACCTTTCCTGATTCTTGC
Source organism: Tomocerus nigrus (assembly GCA_019776505.1). NCBI lineage: Eukaryota > Metazoa > Arthropoda > Collembola > Entomobryomorpha > Tomoceridae > Tomocerus > Tomocerus nigrus. Next base: position 2,710 of record JABASI010004740.1, on the reverse strand, counting down.
TCATTACATGCCATAACAATGACTTGAACTTCACACTCAACAACCATTCTCCAAAAGTCGTTGACAGTGTGAGGAAGTGGTCCTTGGCAGGCGATGTAAGCTGATGACCCACTTGCTCCTTTGATGAAATTTGCATTGATATAGTCACTACCGGGAATGTCGCCATAGTCGCTTAGAATAACTCTTGTGTAGTCAACTAAAATTAAAATGTGACTTTTTAGAGATTTATTTGTGGATCATTCTTCACAGAGTATAGGAAATTCTGCCAAAAATCTTCGTTTATAACATGAAATTTTATTTACTGAAACTTACAAGGTAAAATATCTTTATATCGGTTCTTCTTGCGATTCACAGGTTTCTCTCCTTCTTTACACATATAGCCTGAGTCGGATTTTAGGCTTTCACTAAATAGTTTAAGTTCCTGTGAAAGCAATCAATACGTTAGAAACAAATTTTCTACTTTCCTGATTACGTCTAACAAATTTGAATTGTTTGTACCTGAAATTCCTTATCATATGAATCCAGACCCCCATTTCTCTTTGCTTCACAATTCTCAACAAGGTTAAGAAAATTACGAAGAATTGTTCGAAGAGGAACAACGCCGGTTGTACTACTTAAATCTCCTTTCATAGCCGATCATATCCGAATTACGGCTTTGAGTTTTATACTAAGAATCGTCCCTTACCCCTTATGCATTCTATGGAATTATTCTCTGAACGGAGACGATACGGCTCAAGAAATCCTTACTCCCTGAAAATTAAAATAATTTGTATTACAAATAATAAACAAATTTAGCAGAATTTTTGCAGTATAACGCAACCCACACTTGGAAAATATTAATTGTGGAAAATTTGGCCGTTTTAGTTTCCCATTAATGTTTTCGCTTGGTTAATATATTTACAGAAGACAGGAAATGTATATGAAACAGTAAAACACTCATGAATAACAAAAATATAATTTAACGCGAAAGCTCATACTCATAACTGTAAACACAATTAATCATACATTTCGACGTGCCATTGTACACACATATTATGATAAAAAATCCATCTAATTATTCAAATATGAAACACGACGAATATTGATTCCAATTTTTTATCGGATCATCCATCCATCCTGCCCGGCCCTGGCAGTATAGTGTAAGAATGAGACAATCGAATCAACAGGTGTCAAGAGAAAAAAAAACTCAACATTGACAGAGCCACAAAAATAAGAAAGGAGAACGCTACTCACGTTGAATTTTCAGGCGAATATACAACAAAGGATAATTGTGATAGTGGCAGAAGAGAAGTGACTGGGAAAAGGAAAACTATTGTCACATCTTGTAATTCTTATGTATTTAATTAACAATTAATGGAATTCATGACTTTACTTTCAAGTGCACTACACAACACAAGACAACTATCGCTATTTATATACCTATCAATTATAAATTATAACCTTATGATGGAATTTGTGCTTAAACGACGGTCAGGTCACCATAATATCACTGCTAAATGCATTCCACTCCATCCATACCTGGTAACCTATGATCTACAGCTAGACTAATAAAAGATGGGACTACTAATAAATTTTTAAACAACTAAAAAACTATCAGCTACATTCAACATACCTATGGCCTACAACTTATAGCTATACAACACACAAGACATACCTACAGAAAACAAAATAGGAAATATACAGCCACTAGAAGGTACGACCATAACATAACACAACACAAAACACAACCTACGAAACGAAAAATAAAAGTATGCATGAAAAAAGAGAGAACGGTATGCGATTGGTTATGCTATTACACACTATACTTAGAGTATTGAAGCGTCGGGCTATATTTACTTATACTTCTAGTCACAGAGCAGAGGTGGAGGAATATAGTTATATGATAATAATATTAGACAGTGCTACTCTTCTATACAGTTCTCCTGCTTGACTCTAAATGTCTCTAGTCTCTCTGAAGTAGTGATGTTAAGTACAAGATGCTATTTTATAAAATGTTTTATCCGTCTGTCAGTCCCTCTTACCGTCTGCTATGTCTGTGAGATAACCCTTTAACAAATAGATTGCCCTTTACTGTAAACATTGGATAGTAAATGAACCTGCCACCTTCTCGATCCCTTACGAGGCATTTGGACACTTTCAGAACCATAGTCACACCTTGCGGAATATAACAGCCTCTGTCCAACCTAATAAATACCGCCCACAACACTCTTAGAACATTATAACGAAGATTCGAAAACAATTATTATACCATAATGTAGTTTCTTTAAAAGTGTGCCAACCAGATACAATACTATGACGCTAGTACAGTGCCCAGCTAATGACACTGGAGACACTACTGGTACCCTCGTTTTATTTCTGATTGAGCGAGAAAAGGCAAAAAAATGTAATGTATATAGTAATTATGTAATGTTAAGATTAATTTTCTACAGCTTTTTTTTCTTTACGTTTTGGTTGCATGAGACCAATTTTTTTTAAATGTAATCCGTATTTAAGCCTACAGTGGTTTTTTGGCGCTTATTTGCTTGCCTGTTTTGAGATTCTGCGTGCCTGTTTTTCCTCGCTCTACTAATTGCATTGTGTTGACCATGGGTTTATTTTCTTCTTCCACAGCATAACATTGTATTACCTAGTATAAGAGCACAGCAAAGGCAGTCGATTTATCCACATACCACATACCTACATGCATTAAGGTTGGCATGACTAGATGAAA
>JABASI010004739.1:0-13504 GCA_019776505.1 Tomocerus nigrus | reverse complement strand
ATGTAGAATTAGTTTTTAATAAAAGTATAATAATATGGTAGGTAGCGGCTAAAATTACGTCGTAGGAGAATTTTCTATTTTCTCTGCGTTAGGAGATTGCAGAGCTTTATTCTAGGAAATGGCTCAGTTGAATATTTCATCGCAAGCTATATTTAGGTTAATTTATTTAGTAGGTAACTACACGGTAATGGCAATCAAATCAGTATGTATGTTGTAAACTTGTAACTGAAGCACATTTTGTAGATTCTCCAGGGAGTTCTGGAATGCTTTAAGAGAATAAGGTATTAGCAGGAGTAGCGTTGGGTGACAGAAGTAGGTAGTTGAATTGCGTATGTGTAGGCAGTTGAAATGAATTTAAGATCAAGCAATATGTGAGTGTGTTTGTATATGGCTTGCTAGGAGAAAAAGTTAAATAAAAGTTGACTGCTCTAGCATCCCAGGCATTTACTTAGTTATTTGACTTGTGAGAGAATTTCCACCATAGAGCTCCACTAGAAACTAATGTACAGTTTGTACGCAGGAAACTAAACAATTGGCAAACTAAACTACAGAAACGAATAACTAGCAACTAGCAACTAGCTTTTTGTATATACAGATCTAGTTTGAAGTAGTATTAGATTAAAAGTTTTGTTTACAAAGAGATTTCTTTCTATTCTACGCATTTATCTATTTACTCACGCAATGGTAGTAATGGCACTGCTGGTCCTTCGAATACTTTCCATTAGATAGCAAAAGAAATTCATATTTTCTATGGAAAACGAGTTTTGGGGAATGAATCGCTAGTGATTGATCACTCTAGTCGAAATCTAGTGTGTGCGTCTAATTCCGATAATTTTTCTAGAATTTCCTTGTTCCTTCCCTTCTCCTTGTTCTTGGTCAGATCCAAAACGGCTTCAGTCTGTGTACGCTAGTTAGTAAACGGCCTCGAGTAACCTAGAAAAAGAATATGAGCAAAGTTTATAGTGGAGCTTTACCGTAAATTAGAGAAAAACCAGAAAGACTTCTTTCATAGAGTACCTACGTAGCATAGTACAAGTTGTCAGAATTTATGATCGACTTGAACAGCCTTGTACAACTATGGGTTTTACAGCCAAACATAAATTGAACTAGCCGTAGGAACCTGAAAAGTTATGCTGACAGAACAGATGTTCTTCGACTTTCTACATTGTTATAATCTTGAGTTACTCTGAGCAGTTGACTCGTATACATTGTGAGTCAAACAAGTTGGTCAGTTCACTTCCCTCTACTTCTCTGTCTCTCTACCATATCCATGTACCGTAATGTCATCTGGCTACAGAATAAGTAGAAGAGACTGCATCGTCTTATGTCGAGATCAGAGCTAATTCAATGTCAAACAAAGCCAAGGCGAAGGCAAGTGCCCAACTTGGAAAACTTAAATTATTGTATTGCATTGCATCTCTAACAATAGAAAGAGATCATTTTTCTTTTACTTTCCATACTTTTCTAAACTACCTGACTCTGATTCCCAGAATTCTTTTCTCAGCCTTCCATACAGTAATTTTTTCGTGAAAAACTTTATCGAATTCCTTTTCGAAGTCTACAGCCTAATTCCTTTAAATGCACCATTGTGATTTTATTCCAACTAATATTACATTACAAATGAGTTGTTCTCTAGATCATTAGAAGGATTAGGAAGGTTATTTATATTCCGACATAGGTAGGTACCGGCTGAAGGAAAGGTACATAGACTATTTTTGTTTGCAAATCTCTTGGTTCCGAAAAGTAAAGTGCCGCAAGGGGGAAGATGAATGCGGACTCTTTCAAGTGTAAATTATAAAGTCAGACTTTCCTCTTGTCAGCCACGGCGTAGTTACTTATGTGCATCGTTCTGAGCTGGAAAGACTACTTATCCTCCAGCACTCTCACCGACAAATAATTTTCCCACCTTTCATTATTAATGTATTTTCCCAGTTCCGCTTCCCTCCTAACTCTCTGGCTCGGATACTTTTACTATACTCTAGACCTTTGGTAGTTCCTGGAAAAATTCAGGATTTACAGTTACAGCATAGCTTTTTGCATATTTTAGAAAACATTGGCACTGCCCATATGCTCCTTCTTGTTTTAGCTTTCCACAACCTGGCTATGACATGCCAGTACTTAAGGTAGCGATTTTCGGGTATTTGGATTGGATGATGGGATAAGCCGAGGGATGTGAGTAGTGCATGTGCTACATGTCATGTCAATGATATGCTACTCCAGATTTTTATGTAGATTGTGCCGTTAGAAAGAAACAGGGTTTCCATCGCTCATAGACAGAAATTTCAGTGGAGGAGTCTTGCTATTCTCATTTTGCAAATATTTGCAATATCTGCTTCGTCCTGTACTTACCTTACATATGTATGTAGGTATTTACGTCATCTTGTCTCTAATACTCACTCTTGTCCTCAATTTACAGTGTACCCTGCCTGGAGTTAGAAATCTGAGCATTTCTCAAAATATCTATATGTATAGTATGTCGTATAGAGGCAGATAGAGTTTCTAAGTCAGAAAGTTAAAGGAGCTACGTGTGGGCACAGGTCTGATTTGACTTTGTCGTCTGTCAAGCCAACACAACTCGTTGCCTCCATGTACGAAAATACATAAGTTAGTGTTAGGAAACAAAATGCATTTGCTCTGTAGAAGGTAGATAGTCTGATGTTGATGTTGATATCTTATCGATTTGACATTTTCCCCTTCCTTTACATAAACCAGTCGTATGCACTAATATTGTCGATTTAAGTCATGCCAGTTGATATGGAGCTAACTACTACAACTACCTACCTATAATATACTATATTGCCTGTCCTAGCGAGAGTCCCAACTTCCTAAATAGTAAAAGGCCCAGCCTAAAATGCATTCATGCAAGCTTAATGTTTATTAGTCCCACAGAGATCCTTTGATGTTTCAGTTTTGTTTCAACTTAGTTCTCTTATCTGAAAGTTTGTGAGGTGGACGTTGCGTTTAGAGCTTAATACGTACACATGTAGCACTAAATAACACTGTAGCTAATCCCACGTAGCCGCACGATTGAGTTGTGAATTATACCGGGCGGCTATTTTATCTCACCGTCTTATCTTAAATGTAGCACAATTTCTACGGCCTGCTCATTCACTCGCAGATTAAGTGCAGATCTTTCGCTTCGCAATTATAAATTATTATATCTGTAGCCTAGATATTTATTTATAAGTGTCCTTATACTTAAATGCTTTATACGTTTTTGGTTTCAAAATAGGGTCATTGTGACGATGGCTACTGGCTCGTAGCCGATCAACATGGTCTTCCTGCCTGTGAACGAAATCTGTGCCGACCACCACCGAAATACTCCCTAAAGTACCAGTGGGCCTTATACAAGGGAAGATGTGAGCGATTATACAAACCTCTTCACGACTGCAAACCTGACGAATACCTGTGGATTCCCAAGGGCAATCGATATCCTCAGTGTGGAAAGGCAGAATGTCAAAATGATCATTCCTTTGTGCCAGAGTTACAGTGTGAACTCGGGAGTAAATTATATCACGAAGGTCGCTGCGTGCGACGGAAAGGAATTTAATAGTTTCCCTTTGTACTTAGTTTCTTCTTACTTATTACCTAGTTGTTTGCCCACATACCCACGTAACTCAACCTATTAACCAATATACAACTTTGTCAAATGAAAAGGGAATCTTACTCTAAACAGAAGTCAACTCATTCTGAGGCAGTCGAGCACGACAAATAATTATAGCCAACCTACTCACATATTTTACTACCCCAACGCACAGGTTATTATTTACTGTCTCCATTCAGAACCTGTGTATGTGTGTACGTGAGAAAAGCAAAACTATGCGGATCCAACAAATCAAACCAACCAACCGAAAGATTTAAATTAACTACCGAAATAACTATTTATCTAATTTGTATCTTTGAAGCTACCGTATGATTTACATAGATCCATTCCCATTTCTCAGAGATCTAATACTCATTTCCAGAATAATAATTCTCCTGCTGCTGCGTAATTTAATTAAATATAATGAACGTGTCTCATCTCATTACACTTATTGAGCTCAAATTACAATGTAATTAATAACGCATTGTAATTACATATAATATAGACTTCTATTTAAGGTTTGTATTTGTAGTCTACCTGGTACCGTGGTACGATAAAGAAGCTTTATCCATTGTGTTAGTATACAAATAATAAATTATGTTTGTAGCTCTTTAGTAACTTTGTTATTGTCATTTTGTTATTTAATGCGTAATGAATTTTTGTTTGTTAAATAAATTGTGAAATTTTTTTTATATGGAGTCGTTTTTTGATACACTGTTTTAGCAAAACATTTATTTCGTTAAAGAAATGGACAGAAAGTACACAACGATAATGAATAATCATATACAGAGAAGAAGAAGAAGCTTCGAAGAAAGATTTATCGACAGAAAAAATTGAGAGAAAGAACGAACTAATTATAATAGTGTAATTCAATATAATAAGTAGTAAGAGAAGTATAATTAGTAATGAGAGAAAGAGAGATCTGATGTTATAGATGATTCCTTGGTATATTCAAGCTACGTAGACATCGTACATAGACAAATATAGGGATGGAGAGAGAAGAAGGGCAATTGTTAGATTTCTAGTAGGCTTAGACAAGTTATTAGAGTTCGGCAAAGAGAAATCTGGCTTAGAGCAGCGTCGGCAGCAGGCAGGCACGTGAAAATGTTGCCTTTCGTCGATCGGAAGTGGATCGTTGAAGATGTTGCTCTAAAAAAGACAGTTGACTAGAAGTGTTCCGTTCTGCAGAGCTTACCTTGTTGTAGGAGTGCTCGAGATAATAATAAGTGCTACGTATTGAGGATGAATGATCGAGCTAATGTATAAAGAATTTAGTGGGATCCTCTCGGATGATAATGTCTCTCCGTAAATTCCGCAAACAAAGTAAACGAACCGAGAAAAAGTATTTTTATTTCAGTTATCAATTTCACTCATGCTCATTCGGAGCTTTGCAAAGTCTTCAAAGATTATGTTCTCCTCTTCGTCGGCGTCTTTCACATAGCATTGCTTTTCGTATTTGCTCCGGTCTTGGGATTTCGCTTTAGTCGCCAACTTGGCTTCTTCAATTCCTCCTGCAAAACAAATTCCATTCAACTTTCTCGAAAATGTCACTTTTCTTCTCAGTCACTCAGTTCATTTCAGACGGCTATCAACATCCGAGTCGACTCCACTCTTTTCCTGTCCTATCTAATGTAACTACTTAGTCGGTGACTACGTTATGTTACCTAGCTATTCGACTTTTTATACTTTCTGCATTCTTTCTGCCTTCGTTTACTGAGAATTCCCAATAGTCACCGACGAGACTGTGTCTTGGCCTCCAAAAAGCCATGTGCCCACATAGAATGGGCTTAATAAGGATAAATGTACCTATTATTGGTATGTGCTAAGGGAATTCCCTTGTAGCCAAAGTATATCTAAGAAGAAAACCGCCAACGGGATATACCTATATCTATTTAGCATAGCAATTCCTTGAATGCGAGCTTTCTTATGGACCGCATAGGGCTTCTCCTACAATTACATTAGATTTTAGCTGGAAAACGCAGAAAAAAACTAACAATAAGAGCAAGACAGTCTAATTATAGTAGTAAATTCGGACGCAATAACAATTTTATAGGAATCACATTTGCAGTAAACCTTGCATTAGGAAACCATCAAGAAGGCCATTAGAACTTTCACAGAAATTCACGTCGTACGCAAGAAACCCTTGCCAAAAAACATCAAAAACTTGCTCATATTCATTTCGCAGTCCAATTCTTCTCTTTATAACTAATAGGACTAAAGTGAACTGTTCCTGACTGAAAAAGATTTTTTTTCTTCGCCTTCCCAAGCTCAACATTAGTTTCCTAGAAACAAAAATGGCGGAGAAAGACTAAGGAAACGTTAAAATACGTCATCCCTTACTTTGCTGACATCGTACAGTTAAAAGTTATAAGTCTTCTTGCTTTTCGTGTGCACTTCCCTTCTGCGTTGCTATTCCTATTGAAATTAAAATGAAAGAATAGAAGCCCGTCCAACGTGCAACCACTCCATACAACACAGAAGAACAGAAGTAGTGAATGAGAAAAACTTTCCCTCCACTAATTGAGATATTTAAAAGAGTCGACTGGAATACTTTCTCCATTTTGAGCTATATAGACGCACTTCAGTGACTCAAAGTCCTTCCCATTCATATACCAAGGCCATACACCTTCGTTACATCACAGATTAAGCAGTTTCGACCAAAAATCGTCCCAACTGAGTACTAATAGTATGAGCATTAAAGAAAAGTATAGGTTCAGTCCACATAGATGTTAATAGCGCATTATTAGTTACCTGGGCCAGGATGTACCAATTTGAATGGCAGGTCCGCCGTCAATTCACCACCCAAAGTTCCTAAATTAATTTTCACTCGCAGAGAATAAGTAACGACAAAACCCAAGGCATCGTTCCCATTCCCTGGCACCATCGTTGTCGACGCCAAGTTGACGTCTTCATCCTATTATCCAATTACACACCGAATACATACAACGACACACAACTCAAATGCTTCATTATAATCACCACTAATTCTAACTTTGTTTCCATTTTACATTGTACACATGTAAATGTCAAGGAATCCTTACATTGCATTACACTGATATCCTACTTGTTCTATGCAAATTAAGCATGCTTCATAAATATTTATTAGCACAATCGCAATTATTACATTCCATCATCGCTATACTTACCTATAGGCACGTAATACTGTATGTAAATATCAAGCACTAATTACATAGAATTTTATTCCTCCTATCTACCATTATTTGCTTAATACGAATTGGTTTCACGGCGTACTTTTATCTGTGTGCGAAAATTATTGAAAAACTCTTACATTATCAATGTAGACTCAAACAATGCTCAATATTTCACACGGCTACATTTAATGCACTATTTATGAAGGCTACCACAATTAAAATGGTAAATACGCTTTAAACAAATGCATGCAAGGACACAAGCTCTGAAAACAGAATACAATACAACGAATAAGGATCTGGAGCGAAACTACGTAAATAAACAATTAAGTTACGGTAGTAAATTGGATTAATGAATTGATCAACGTTAAAAGGATTTACGCAAGGCATACCGAATATCCTACATATACTTATTTGCTCCACCGTATTTTGCCCACCTAATGTAATATTTAGGTTACACGGCCAACTTGGCTTGTGTACTATTCGAAAAAGAAAAGTTAAATTAAAGTTCCAACCACTGGTTTCACTTGCTTAGCAATGTTTACTACAAAATGTAACCACATTTACACGGGAATCTATGTTCCGTGAAATATCGGGTATCAGAACTGCTATCTTTTAGCAAGTAGGTATTTAGTATAAGTAGCTATGGGCTATTTGGGAATTATATATGAGCTATAGGAAATAATATATTGGCAATATACATAATGTGAGTTTGTGTATGAGGTGAGTTTCCGTAAGTTAGCAGTTTGTACCTTAAGATGACCGTCTAATGCAATTCCTCTCTTATCTTTATTATTGGAAGCGGCTGGATAGAGGTGGAAAACTTTGGAGAGTGAAGCTCCGGGAGTTATCGGACATCCTTCACGCGTTTCCAGATGTGCAACTTGTCGTGAAAATTGCGCATTTACCATCGTGACTTCACAGTGTTGAACCACCATCACCTACACACGGAAATACAAATCATAAATCAAAAGAAAATGCTCCCATTCCAATACATAAGTCTCGGTTACCTCTGCGAAAGTTGGTTACGTGCTGGAGTGAGTATATCTGGAAGAGGATGGGTGGAAAAGGGCAGCCGTACTATTAATGTGTAAATTATAGCAGTGTACTTATAAGGTGGGCTGTGTGGGGAGATGTCTAATGTATGTATCTGTGAGTGAGTACAATGACTTTCTCTTATCTCTCCTGTGAGGGAACAATGAGAATTGTGCTAATAAATTCATTCCAATCGTTTCTTAATATTAACAATCTCAATGGAAAATATATGTCTGTAGTTGGACCAAGTTGGAACGGCCTTAGAAATTGAATAGAATTGACCTGAGCTGAATTTAGATAAAAACTTGGCCAATTTCACGTAATTTCTATGACAAAGTTTCATGCAGTACAAGAATTTCAAGTAGGCAAAGCCAAACCAGCAAAAGAAACGGAAATCCAAAAGATTTCAACTCTGTTTGTTCGGTTAGTCTCTTTTAGTGTCTCTGTCTATCTGTCTGTCTGTCTGCGTAGAGCCGAAGAGCTCTACATTTTCACTTGACTGCAAATGGGAATGCATGGTAGGAATTGTCTGCGTTGAGAACTTGAGATAAAAGTTGCATTTAGGGGCGAAGAGAGAAGAGGATTGCGGTTTCCTCCTTCGATTTGCCAATATAAATACTTCACTCACTATGAGTAGGTACCTACATGTACATCCGTGTACGTCTAGTGTAGTATAACTCCATTTCTCTTTCGTAACTTGTTAAGCTCGCTGATTTTGTTGCTGAAGGAAAAGCCACAAGATCTTAAAATAGCTAGCGCATCCACGTACCTTAATGCTGCGGACAGATTTCTTAGAGCTGTTGGAGATCTGTACTTGAGCAGCCATCTCTTCTCCGTGGTAGTAAATATCTCGGTCCAATGTTACTTCCAGGTTGATCTTTCCAGGAGAGAACGTGAATCCTTTGCTTACCAAAGTACTGGGCTGTCTCTGACCTCGGGCCAAGTCTGCAAATTGAACTTTGCGAATTCTCAGAGAAACAGTGGAGCGACGATGACCTGGATCTTGATCATTATCAGCCACGAAAGCCTTCAGTTCGTACTCGACCCCTAAGGGTTTTCCCAAATCCCCCTCTCCAGGCTGAAGCGTCACACTTGGTGGAGCAGTTTCTGGAAGACGAAATGTGAAGGGAAAGATATTTGCACTGTCCCCTAATTTCTGAATTAGTTTATCTTGAAGAGATGTCAAATCTTGTGGCCTTTTGTTGGCTGGTGGAACCACTTGTTCTTTGCAGAGTACCATTGTTTTGGCGAATTTCAAACCCATCACCTCATCTTCCTCTCGACCATATCGGAAGGTGGTGGCCACCTTTAGAAATTCACATTTATTAGTTCCATAACAAATAACAACACATCAGAGTTTCTAGCATTGACATTGATATTGCCTCTGTGCATTCATTCTATGCTACTCGTCAATAGGTCAACGATAATAATTAATCATTCACTCCATTCAATTGTCATTTTATTAATGCAAGTGGGAGGGAACACAGCAGCATTCATGTCAACTGTGCAATTAAGGTCATAAAAATGCAAAGGTAGTTCACACTGCTTATTGGGCTGTATGGCTTGTTGCTGCTTACATTTCATTGATCATTGTAATATCAATTCTTTGGTAAAATGATAAATAGTGCATGCTAATTGTTAATTGCTACTTTTACTTAGAATGTAAGTCAAAACAAACAAACGATGTTTATAAATCTGCTTATTATCAGCCCTAATCGTAGTATATTAGAAATTAGAATGTAGTGAATGAGCAAAATGCATTAGAGAGACTTGTAAAAAAGCGTCAGTCACTTGACATGTAGCTATCTTCCTACTTCTTCATTACAATGCACATACAAATGAATCAATGTCAATTTTATCGAGGGCTACAATTGAATGCAAACGAATCCTGCATTAATTATGCCTTCTGAGTTCTAGAGATTTTCTTTTAGCAAGAATGAAAGACTGAATAATTGTATGCACTTATGTTATCTTGAAAATACATGGTCCGTCATAACAACTCCTTGATCGTCAACTGAGATAAGATGAAGATGAGATTTTATATGGCATAGCCCTAGGAGGTCTTTTGGGCAGTAGCTATTCTGACTATACTTATACATATAATGTAAATACTCTATGAATTTAATGCGTAGGACTTTAATTTAAAAGATTTGTATTCTTAAATAGACTGAGGAATATTTAGTGAGACAAATTGAAACGCCAGAATTGAGAATCCAAACGCGTATTGTGAATATTAAGGGGCAGATGGCAGATCTACATTTGTATCTGTCTAATAAGTGCGTGGTAACCTAATAAAAATCTTCAGCTCGCAAATATAGCTCACCTGCCCATATATCCGTCTTTCTTTAAGGTAGTCATTGTCCACGACAAGGATTCCATCAACGGGATCAACGACTCCATCAAGCCGATCGACAAAGTCCCGTTTGCCCAGGTAAACCGTTACCTTACCTGTGTAGATTGAAATAGATGAACTTTTAATAACTTCTCCAATCTTTATAATTGAAGCACACTTCAATTCCTAGTGTTCTAATTACAGCAATTGAATGGGAATAGTGTTATCGAGCGAACTATTTGTTGTTATTTTATTTTCTTACCATTTGGGGACTGTTTTTTGAAAACCTTAACGGCAACTACATGTAAAGCTAAGAGAAACACTAAGGGGATCATGATTACAGATATTTACACACTATGGTACACTATGTACACAGGTTTTGAAAATAATTTTTTATATTTTTTATAAATTATTTACAAGAAGGAAAAGTAAATTGGTGAGAAGGGAAAAGAAGAATGGAGAGACAGAAAGTCTCTTGGAACTCAAAAAGAAAAACTGAGCTGGTGGATCCCTGGGGTCTTGTTTTATACCTGACATCTAATTGGATTCTCCGGTGTAAATGGGATTGGGAGTTGTTCCTTAGATTTCTTATGGTTTCTTTCACTGCGTTGTTAGCTCTTTCTCTCATTCTATCGTCCTTACTCCTTATTTAGCCTTTGGAAAAAAGTTGGAGGAGGAGGGCATCTAATAAGGTATTACAAATAGGTGAACATTTTTTATAAACTAGATTCCAGTCAAATATGAGTCACAGGTAAGAAATCCTTTGTCTTCCAACATATAGTAGGTATACTATAGGGAACACAATCTGAAAATAATGTGTCGTGTAAAGTGTAAAAAGGGTAGTAAACATAAAATGTAGTAAAAATTTTATTAGTATGTACTATGACGCGAAAAGATAATAAGAAATGTCATGTGAGCAACAGAAGGTGGATTAAATGTACATATAAAGCTCGGGCAATAGCAACTTACGTATGTAGATAAGTTTCCGCTCTCGCATGTCCTATGCACTTCTATGTTACTATTTTCGGGTGTAAATTTACTCGTAAACACATTAAGGATTTCTGTGGAGTCAGGATAATTATTCAAATGGGAATCGAAATTCACGTACTCAACTCCATTCCATGTGCACAGTGTGAACTACATACTAGAACACACTGTGTTCCCCGCTCTATTGATCAAAGCATAATTATGTAATTTAATTTAAATGCTAACTTTATTCTCGCCTGACTCTCCCCCAAGCTCCGCTATTTTCTTTATTGCATTTTCGATTTTCCCAAAGGTTGTTATTATTTCCGGAGTCAATGGAGCCATAATATGAGGAAATAAGCTGTAGCTTAGTTTTATATCCCACTTCCCCAAAATCTCTCCTTTAAATTACCTTAGCTAAACCAAGTGTTGGCCATGCACTAATAAAGATACCTACATGCCTCTCTGCCTAACTAGCATCTACGTGTTCTTTAATGTTTGTGTATTTTTAGAAAAATAGCTTATTTACTACCATTTCATTTGCACCGCTATTTGTACGAAGATAATGTGGGTAAATAACCTGCTATTTAGTTATGTACTTTAAGGGCAACTACTAAACATTTCATTTCAATTACATGTACACACAACAACAATCACATAAATATTTATTAATACTCCAAAAACACTCAAATCTGCATGCAATTTTCTAATTTTCCTAATGTTATTGCTACAAACGTGGCACAGCACATTTTATATTTAAATAATACGCCTACCTTAATACCAGTCCGCATAACGCCTACCTTAAAACGATATGGGAAATACCCTTGATTTTGCGAAAATGCTTTCACAAATTAAAAATATTACAATTCCAAACAAATTGAACTTTCTATGCATTATTTTTACCATTTTTTACCATAATAAAAGTAAATAATGGTATAAAATTAAAAAATTCAGTAGTAAACAAATTATTGAAGGAAACTGCAGATTAGTGCCAAAATTTTCAATAAAATTTTGCATTATGTGGGCCACGTGTAATAGACTTAGAATGCCTTCTTTATTATTTAGAATATTTGTCCTCCTTTTTAGCCTCTTACAGAATTGTGCAGCAACGATCCTCAATGAAGCCTTTCATGGACTACTGCATTATAAATTGCAATAAAAACTGCACCAGTTTAAATGGAATTAATTTGCTTGGTACTGATGATATTCGATGTGTCAAAATAGCTTAAAAATATTCACGCTGTCATTTACGGACAAGGACTAAGTATTGGAAATCAATGGAATGTGAGAATTGAACAGGATGAATAAGGAGGTAAAGATATTGTGAGATTTGTTAGTGTAGCAAGTGTAGCTATTAAAAGAGCAATGCGGTGGTGTTCATTTATGATTCATGGTAGAAGAGGCAGGAGATGACGAAGCACCCCTCCTTGACTTGACGGTATAAAAAGATAGACAATCAATAGTATCAATCTTCATACGTTTGAATAATTCATTGCTGTCACGTCTTGAGAATCAGCATGAAGTTGAAACTGTGTCCGTGGCGTTGGCTAACGCCAAATATTTCCGTTCTTCTAATATTAGCGACAATTTTTGTGACAACATGGGGAAGACAGCAAAAATTTTCATCTTTAGAAACTATAGAATCCCTTGATAAAAATAGGTCGTCGAAATGTAAGCTGTCTATCTCGTCTTATTTATATTAGAGATTTAGAGAACATTATAATTCTCGTGGGAATAGTCAATAGCAGTAAAATATTTAAGGGTTGACTCATTGACATGTTCATGTATTTTTATACGGATTTGTTTAGTGTTTCCTTTATTCTCGATTGTAAGAATATCAAACCAGCCGTGTACTCCGGACTTAACGGGAGTTTCCGGAACTTGCTTCACAAAGTGAGATTTACTATAGAGCTTTTTGATTTCCGCTTAAATCACGCATTACTTTACCACTAAAACGACTTTTTTAGGTCACAATGCAGGAATAGCGGAGGAGTGGAAAGTGGGACGTGTGCATCTGGATTCGGTGTCTGCTGCGTAGGTAAGACGCTATTTTTTTCTCTCCTAACTCAATTTTCATACCTGCTCCTTCCATGAAAACTACAGCCAATAACACATAAACTGGAGATATAACTAGGGGAAATTGCAGAATTTGATATAAAGGCAAAGTAATTTTATTCTTGATAGTTTCTGCAACTTGCGACTCGGTTATTACGACCAATAACACGAATTTTCGTAACAGAGATTCCCCGGACTCCTTCTCTCCTTCTGGCTTGGAAGTATGCAACACCCGCATACAAAAGGTTCACATCAACATCACATCTTCATATTATTATTAGAATTTCCGCTCAGCCCTTTTCAAAAAGAATTTCACATTTTCCAGCCGAATGCAAATATTTGCCAAATCCGATTGGATTTTCTGGATTTCAAGATCGCTGATGC
>JABASI010004738.1:0-13504 GCA_019776505.1 Tomocerus nigrus | reverse complement strand
GAAACTTGGGATTTCGCGCTTTCACTTTTCCGAGGATCTTTCTCAGTGAGATGATCTACTTTGTCTTTCTTTTCTACAGAATCTCTCTTTTTCACTGGCACTTTTTCGGGGGAATCGCCTGACACTTCACTGGCGGCGACTAATTTCGATTGCTCCTTTTCACTGACTAAATTCGGAGTAGTGTCTTGAGCATGTTTTCCTTTGCGATCTTTTTTATCAGGATGTACAACATTCGGATCTACAATTTCCATTTCAGATCCTTTAGGTATTTTATCGACAGTGGAAGGCTTCTGCAATTTCTCGTCAGTTCCCCTTTCCTCTGTAAGAATTTCTGGTATTTTTTGCTGAACATCGGCGGTAACTTTCCCCGGTTTTTCTACTGGTTGATTTTGTCCAGCCATCATCATCTTATCATCAACATCTGTGGTGACGGATATTTTTCTTTGTACACTTTCAATTTTCTTGACAATTTCTTCCGCCTTTGGCTCCCCGTCCAGTTTCTCCATTTGTGATTCAAAGGAGGAGGAAACGTCAGGGTGTGATGATATCTGGACTGTCGTGTAACTTTCTATGTCGCTAGACGAAGGATTTCTACTGATTCCTCTGTCTTTAGAAATGGAGTCTCTGGATTCGTCAGTTGTGACACCAGCAACTTCCATCGTTAAATCGGGCTGTTCATCATCACCGGCATCGATTTCCATGGATGATGACGTCGGAATAGTTGTCACAGGGGAAATAATTATTCTTGGGCTATCGTTCTTAATAGTTTTCGTTTCCGTAGCAGACAAGACGACATCAGGTTTCAAAACAGTCTCTGGATTCTCAAGCTCCTTTTTGTAAATCACAACTCCTTGCTCAATGGCCTGTCCCATTGTCAGTGGCTTAGCGCCGATATGTTTTCCGTGGTAGTGGCCTGTGCCATCTAATGCCTGCTTCTCCAGTCCTCTCACCAGTGAAATAATTCTCCCGTTATTCGGATCAACAACTTCCGCAGAGTGAGGATCAATGATTTTCAAGTGGACGCACTCTTCAAAAGAAACCATTCGGTCAGTTCCGGGAATTAGGAGGAGACCCAAGTCCACATCGAATAATTTCGTTTCAACGGCCTCTTTCAATGTCCAGCCATGATGTGGCAGATGGAGCATCTCTCGATTCAACGCCGACACTGACGGATTTGAATCCGTGGAAACTCTTGAGGGACGTCTTTTCCATTCTTTCTCCGATTCCTCGACGGAAACGGATCTTTCCATTACTCTCGGATGCCCGGATTCTCCTTCTCTCTCACCGAACATTTCTTCCAGGCTCTTCTCCGAAACTTCTTTCTCTGCCAATCTGCTATCACTTTCGTTTTTATCCACTTCCGATTTCTCTTTTGGACCTTTCACTACTTTCACTGAATCTTGGGAAGTTTTATCCGGGATCTCAGCCCCTTGAATCAAACTTTTCTCTGACGAACTAGTTTTGGCATCTTCTCGCTCGTGTTGTCTTTTTGGCGAGTCGGGTAATTTTGTTATCGATTCGACATTCGTGACAGTTGTCTCGACATAACTTTCTCTGATTTGCTCTTGTAAATTCCTTTCTTGGAATCCTTTTTCTTTTTCAATGACAATGAGCTTTTCTTGTTTTAGGGATTGATCTTGTTGTTCCGAACTGATTTCTACTTTCTGTTTCTTGCCTGGATCATCAGCATCATGGGATTTGTCACCACTTGCTCTCTTCAGGTCTGGTTTCTGCTCGAAATCTTTTTGTCCAGGCCACTGTTGGGACAATCCGAGTAGGCCAATGGAGATGGCTTCGTCGATGGGTAGCGTTTCACCAGTTGTAGGATTTGTGAAAGTTCCTTGGCTCTCGTCAATGAGTCCTTGAGAAATTGCGTCTTGGATTCCAATTTTCTGGAATTGTGACGTGACTTCTTTGGATTGGACAGTGATGACATGTCGAATGGTTTTCGTCACACTGGCAGTAGTCAGGTTGATATTGTAGAGTCCTTTGAGGAAGTTGGCTTTGTTTTCGTCGAGGGAGTGGTTCTCGACTGCCAAGTCCATGGGGAGATATGAATCTGTCCGGAAATCCAGTACTTCCCCACTGGGTAGAATTTTCTGTTGGACGATGGCTTCAAGCACGGAGAGTTCTTTAGCTTGAGGAATTGGGGAGATGAGTCCAAGACTGGAATTCGGACTCAATTCGGGTCGTTCGTCGATGTCGGAGAGGCTATGGGGTCCTTGGGAGTCTCTATCTCTCTCACTGCCGTCACTGCTCCCGCTTTCGCTCTCATAAAACCCGCTTCCCGCAGTCAGCGTCGGGAAGACTTGGGGACTGATCAGTTGTTTCTCAGCGGCCTGTGCGAAAGAGAGCGGATCAGCGTCGCCCGCAACGCTGATCGTCCCCTTCTGAGGATCAACAATGTTCATTTCCACGGCTTGGGTCAGGGACACGAATTCACTGCTCCTCGGATCCACGACGCAGGGAATTGTGAAAATGGAAGTTCTCTTAACGGAAGATAAAAGTCCCTTGGCAGCAGCCTCGGATATGGACACCTGTTGATTTGTTTCCGTGTCGGTGATGAGTCCTTGGGGTGTGACGATGTCTCTGACGAGGGCTTCTTGCAAATTCACCAGTTTCCCTTCCGCACTGTCACTGATCGTCTTGGAACTGACATCCAGCGTCCCGCTGGCAATTGATTCAATGATGGACAATTTCCTTTTCGTCACCGGGTCGATGATGATTCGACCTTGTTGACCTTCATTTTCAACGAGTAGATCCTTTTCAACAACGTCGCGTAGGCTGAGTGGTTTCATGATCATGCCGCGCTCTTTGGCAATTGTCAATGGCACTTTGTCTTTCCAGAGTCCGCGCTCTTCGTCGATCACTTTCTTTTCCAGGGCTTCGGTTAGTGAGAGTCTTCGTTGTGAGTCTGGCTCGAAGATTTCCGTGTAGTCGGGATTGAGGATGCCATGCTGAATGGCTTCGTCGATGGTGAGCATCTTGCCCGTGAAGCGATCCTGCACTTTCACGCGCGTCGTCCCCGAATTATTTTCGTCTTCGACTGTGAAGACCAATTCTTGATCGATGAGATCGGACAAGGCACTTCCGGGTTTGTTCACTGTTGATTGAATGGTGAAGAGGTTGTGGGCGTAGGCTGTGGCTAGGGGGAGGCTCGAAGAAGAAGAACAAGAACTAACAACAACGGCGTCGTCGACGGTCGTCGTAACGAGTGATGAAATATTTACAAGGCCCGTGGAAGGTTCGACGAGGCCCTCTTTGACTATATCTACGAAAAGGGGCGGGAGGGAGGAGTCTACACTAATAGAGTCGGGAGGAGACTCGTGAAAGTCTGATGACGACTGAAGGTAGTCGGATGACTGTTGCAGGACGGAAATTGGGGACTCCGTCGTCGTTACCCGGGTAGTTGTAACGAAATGAGAAGAGTGAGAGCTGCTTTGGAGGAGCGAGCTCGAGGAGACAGAAGTAGATGCAGTAGGAAGATAATCAGAAGAAGAAACGTAAAGAGAGTGGGGCGGGGCTTCTTCGCCCACGTGAACCACGTCAACGACAATCCTATCCACCTCAGTCGTTTGCGAGAGGGACACGTCGTCTTTAACGGACTCAAAGTCCCCGGAACCGGAAGGGCTTACCTTTTGTTTCGTCGTCATGCCTAATCGAATGGCCTGCTCGGTGCTGATAGGTTCCCCCGTTTGGGGATGGATGAACGTCCCTTTACTCAAGTCGTAGAGACCGCGCTTGATGGCCTCCAGCAGCGTCAGCTCCTTCCCCGTCTGCGGGTCCACCAGCCCGCACACCCCGAGCAACTTGTGCAGAATACCCGGGTCGACGTAGCCTTGCTCCGCCGCCTCCTGCAGACTCACGCGACGGTTCGTCTTCGGATCGACGAATTGAGCGGATTTGACGTCGACGAGTCCGCAGCCGATGGCCTGGGCCAGCGTCAGCGTCTCTCCCGTCACCGGGTCGACCATCACAGGAACTTGCGTCGCCGTTTCCGTTGAGATCCCTTCTTCCACACGCTCCACCCTCTTCGCAGAGCGGATCTGTGCGAAACGAAGACTCGCGCCCCCTGGCGACACGGGGGAACTGGAGGTGGAAATGCTCGTAGCCGACGTCCCGTTGCCGTTCGTGTGCGGCGCAGAGCTGTCACCATTTTTCAGCCCGCTCACCGAACGCTTCTTAGCCACAGGACCCGCCCCTGGGCTCAAAGTGATGTTCGCGGAGGATTTCTGTTGCACGTAGTCGACCACGTCTTCGTTTTGACTTCTATACAAAAAAATATTTTAGAAATCTGACTTGCGCACTAATTAGTGCTAATAGTAATTGTGTTACTCTGTGGGACTCGGTGAATCACTAGAAGATAGATTATGTACACGGTAAGTTCGTAATGGACTAGGAGCAGGTACAGTCGACATAGAAAACTGAAAAGAAACGTCATGCCACAATTAGACATTGCAATTCAAAAATATTAAGAGATGAAAACAACTCGAATTAGTTCAACCCCGACAAATAATTTCCCCCCTGGGGTGAACTATTGTATTTTCGCGAAAATTTTGACGAAAAAACCAAAACTATTATTAAATTGCCAGGAATTGGTGAAACAATAATTCCCC
Organism: Tomocerus nigrus; assembly: GCA_019776505.1. Classification (NCBI taxonomy): domain Eukaryota; kingdom Metazoa; phylum Arthropoda; class Collembola; order Entomobryomorpha; family Tomoceridae; genus Tomocerus; species Tomocerus nigrus. Next base: position 8,888 of record JABASI010004738.1, on the reverse strand, counting down.
TGGTGAACTAATTCGAGTGACACGGTAAATGGAGACAGAGAGAGGGGTCACCTCGAAGGACGGGTCTTCCTGACTGGCGATAACAGCCAACTGAGACAGTCTATGGTATAAATTATCCACCAAAAGTTGATATTTGAGATTCAAGAGATCCAGCTCTTGGAGAATGACCTCGTCGGCTGACTGCACTTTGGCTTTCTTGACTAGACTCCCATCCAGACTCGGATGGATCTCTTCCATGACCTCTCGATACTTTTCCAGCATTGTGTCGTATTTCTGTTACATGGTTAATAAGTCAGTTATTTCCACCTGTTAGTTTTATGCTCTCCCCCACAGCCCATATCCAAAAATTAATTTTTATACAAAGGACAGGACTTCCAAGAAAATCACCCAACCACCACCAACCATTCCAATCCGAAACCAACGAAACTGAAGTCTCCTAAATTATTATTTATTACGGAGTTAGCGCTACAAAAATTTATGGAATTTATAAAGTTTTTGTAAAATACAAACGTTTTTATTTAATTTTCATTTAACAGAAAATATTTTTAATAAATGTCATAATATTTTATCACTGTTCTAAATAAATTAACTAAAATTTTTAAACTTTATAAATTCCAATTTTCGCACCGCAAACTTCCTATTGTATTTTTCCTGCATATCTCAATTAAGTTGTGTGCGTGACACTCAGAAAAACCCTACCACCACATTTGCCTTGTCTGTTGCAGGATTATTTTTTAATATTTAGTAAAGTGACTGCTCGTTAAATTAATAAGATATCTGCTAGTGCACATTTGCTAACTTTATGTCCAGTGGGAAATGTTAAAAAGTATTTCAAATCTTGTAGTAATGTACAGATCTAGATGGTCGTTAATAATTTTAATTTTGCAATTGTTAAGTGGAAACCTACAATTTGTATGTATTTAAATGGTAATAATGGTATTTAGGGAATTATATGTAGTAATTAAGTGGTTTTGTGAATAAATGAATAAACATTTGAATAATATACATCAATGTTAATAATTTTTCGACTGAATCGTATCAATCGTGTAAGTTTTTGTTAAAATATTATACAGGTTTGATTAAATAGATTACGTTCGTTGAGTTAATAGAATAATTGTGTACGGGTAAAAAGTAAAAATACTTAGAAAATTCTTACCACCCTGTAAGACTTTAAATCATCATTTCAATTATCAAAATTCCATTTCATTATTTACTTACTCATCGCAGAAAAACTGTTCTCTGAAAGAAAATGGTCAATAGTAAACTAGTAGGAAATTGACTTGAGATTCTGTTGGGATTTACCAAGAATTACCTTACACTATTACTTATTTTGATTTTCAATGCTTATCAATTGTAGTTTCTTTATGAATTAGCGCAGACTTTGACGGAATCACACTCACATTCATCCAAAAACACAGGAAAACATATCGACATAAAATAAAGTTCCCCGAAATCAAGAAAAGAGCACGAACCTTGGCTTCTTTAGCTAGTCTAGCACCCATTGTATTCACTTGCTCTATCGTAATCTTCTCTTCAATCACGCTATTGTATAATGTCTGTTCATAAAACACAATTTTAACTCATTTCATAGAATTCTACATTTTTTTGTCAAAATTTAGCTATTTTGTTTTAAAAACTTACCATATGTGGATTAATTTTTCGTTTGGCTCCACTACCTTCGACTAAAGACATACTCTTGGATTTTGTGTCAACACTGTCCAACCAGTTCATTTCTGTCTGATAAGAAGTGTTGTATCTGGACGCGTGTTCGCTTGTAACTTCCACAGATCTCAGTCTACAAAAAATGTCAAATATTAAAAAAGTGAGAAACTTTTTAGAAACATGTGAAAAATGTGAAAAATCTTAAAACATAAATGTAAATAAATGTGAGAAATTTTAAAATAAATGTGAAAAATGTGAGAAATTTTAAAATAAATGTGAAAAATGTGAGAAATTTTAAAAATAAATGTGAAAAATGTGAGAAATTTAAAAACAAATGTGAAAAATGTGAGAAATTTTAAAAATAAATGCGAAAAATGTGAGAAATTGAAAAATAAATGTGAAAAATGTGAGAAATTTTAAAAATAAATGTGAAAAATGCGAGGAATTTTAAAAATAAATGTGAAAAATGTGAATTAAAAAAATGAATGCATGAAAATTAGTTGAAAATGCACCGACTGCACAATTCTGACATTGACAAAAAAAATTGACAAAAATTAGGGGTTACCTTTCGACGACCTGTGAGCAAACGCTTGTCCATCGTGAGGTAGCTTGATGAACTTCATCTTCTAATCTGTCAACATCGACATGTCGTTTCTGGGTGGGCCGTGACTTTTCGACGACTCGTCGAACATTTTTGGTGTCTTCGATCAATTGGTCGACACTGTGCTGTTGACTTTGTGCGGTATTTTGCAAATTGAATAAATCGTTGGAGACTCGCTTAAGGCCATCGTCATCACTAGGAAGGGAATCGTAGGAAGAGAGTTTCATCTCGAAAGTGGAGACCATGGTCGTCGTCTCTTCCAACGAGGTCAATACTATTTCCACGCATTTCAGTCGCTCGATGTAAATGTGGGACAGACTCCAAATCCGCTCCCACTTTTGAACTACATTATCTAATTTGGTTTGGAGGGAGGCCGTTTTCTGCGGAATGCTTGAATACGTTCTCTGAATACTGTCCACTCTCGACTCGTACGTCTGCAGACGCTGCTCAAATTCCTTGTGCTCAATCACCATTCGCTCAAGACTGTCCACATCTTTCGGGATTGGTGCTGTTGCACGTGAAACTAGAGTTCGCTCCACATCGTCCAATTCTTGTTGAAGAATCGAGATTTGCTCCGAGAATATTTTACTCGTATTTTTTGACTCTGCGGGTAAAAAAATCATTTCATTACTAATTCTGCAATTATTAAGGAGGGGTTTCAAGTTCTTAAAAACCGGATTGCAGGAAAACGACGTAATGTACAATAACGAAGTCTACATTTTTGAAATCTACTCGTATTTTTCGAGGGCATCAGAAACAAAAGTTTTAAAAAAGTCTGCATTTCAAAAAATCTTTGCATTATCCCTACTCAAAAAAACTTATATTTTTGAAATTGATAATATTCACTTTAAAATAGTTCGCTCTTGGTGCCCTCGCAAAATCTTAGACAAAAATGATTAAATCAAAAAAAATGACACAAAATTAAAAAATTAAAAATGACACAAATCAAAAATAAAAACTGTTTTCCTTCAATCCGGTTCTGGGTGTAAACCTGAAACCCATCCCTAACACATGTAAACACATGAAACAAAGGACGACACACACAGGTGCTCAATGAAAATATTTTCATCCCCGCTGACGTCAAAATAAAATAATTAAGGAAGGTTAATTACTTTCTGCGTCGGAGGCTTTCCTTTCAAACTCATCAAATAAACGGTTGACTTCGTCGATTTCTCTTCTGAGTCGTCGGAGGGCCGGGTCATTAGGATCTCCCTCTTGGATTAACTTATCTGCGTCTTCATTGAGAGCTTTGCGGATTGCGTTCCGTTGCTCTGCTCCCATCGCCAAAAATTGGCTGAGGTCCCAACTTTTGACAACCTTGATGGTGGCGAATATCATGTTCTGCCTCATTTTCAGCTGTTTCTTCTGCCACAACGTCACAGTTCGGTCGTACTGCCGTCGAATTCGTTCTGCAGAGTCTAGGGCTTCTTTATCTGGAGGAGGAATCAAAAAGCACACACCCGGAACCATGCCTTCAAGACCCGAGGAATTGGTCACACGCCATCGGATCCGTTGACTGTTGTCGTGCAGGATGCAACGCTCGTCCTTGTTGATAACCATTTGTTGCTAAACATCCGAAAGAAATAAAAAAAGTTCTCTATTACTTCCAAAGAGATGCATTTCATTTGATTTCGAAGAAAAAGAGACAAAAACTCACGTTGTTCTGTTTGTAGTTGCAAATGGCAGTGACGGTGATGGGGCGCGTCACATTCGTCTTCCTCTGTTTCAACGGAATTATCTCTCGGCTCTGGTTGGTCAACCCTTGGATTATATCACCGTACTTTGTGAGCTCGTCCCGCATGTCTTGCATTTCCTTTAGGAGCACCTCACCTTCATCCAGTGTGAAATCTGCTTTGCTAAACACCGAATTTAGCAATTCTTCTTTTCTGCAAGGTCACATCATTTCATCATTAGCATCATTCATCTTTTAATAACATTTCTCATCTCTCTCGAAATATTTATTTAAATATTTTAGAAAAATTAAATGTTTATTTTTGGAAAATTCGGGTATTTTACCTGGCAATTGTTTGCTCGCACTCCCTAACGTCAGCGAAATACTGCTGATATGTGGCAACATACTTAAGGTGAGTTTCTAGGCAGAGAGTGAGCTGAAGGAGCCAGGCCCATTGAGTCTGCATGGCTGACATGTAAGTCTCAATACATTTCGAAGCCGGATGATGCTGCAAAACCAAAGACTCCCCTCGATCCTGAACAGCGTTGAATTGAATCTCTCGCTTCTCCAATTCACTCATTAACGCCTACACAAATTAAGAATTCACATTTAGACCAAAATTGAACCCCTAAATAGCCATTCTCATTTATAAAAATCTGTACAAAAATATAGACAGAGCTAATGACGACATTAGAAAGTTAGCAAAGTAGTTGTACTGCTTTGCCATGGAATTGTGGGGGAAGGTAGGCTCTTTCAAATGTTTTCATATCAAAATTTCACTTTTTTTTCGACAGGAGACAAAAACCTCTTTTTTTCTACAGCAGAAAAAATAAAAACAATCGGAAGAGCCTACCTCGCTACACTCAATGGTAATGCTGTACAGCTATCTTGGAAAGTTAGGGTAACAAACAGCCACGTTAAAAAAGCAACTTGCCTGACCACCACCTCCGAAGCAATGCTGTTGATTTTCAAGAGTTGTCAGAGTTGTCAAATAAAATATAATACACGTTACGGATTAGTTACACAATCATGCTCTCCCGTCCTTAAAGAATTATTCCCTTTTCAAGCTTTTTCACGCGAAAATCAAATCTTCTTTTAAATCATTTTTTGTCAGATTAAAAGATTATTTACATGCATAGGAAACTATTTGCTAGTATATCATTATTATTATTATTATTAATTTGGTTAGAATTTATACATTTCCAATTAATTTTTACAATTGTTAATACCTAAGAAGCAAAGAGAGAGAGAAAGATGAGTCGTACCTCGTAGTATTGCTCTACTTCAACCAAATTTAAATTCTTTGAGCTCCAGTCCCGGGTAATTTCCCTCTCCTCCTTCTCACTTAACCAAATAAGCTCGTTCGTAGCACTTTGAACAAAGTCCATGAGAGTTTCTAAATCCGACTGCCGTTTCTTGGAAGACATCGACAACTCCGTGTAAGATTTCTGCACGCCATTCAAGTACGTGATATAAAGCTGAAGCTCCTCGCCGTGGAAAGAAGACTGCAAAAAAATCATAGAAAGTAAATTAATCATCATCGACATGTCCACTCAGAGAAAATATTTTTGAAAATTAATAAGAAATGGCAGCAGAGTGAGGGGGAGGGGCTATTACCTTGGCAGAGGCGCATTTATCGACACTAGTTTGGAATTTTTCGATGGCTCTGTGTTCTTTTTGCTGCTTCTCTAATTCAGCTTGGACAGACGGTAAGTCACTTCCAAAGTCTGAATCCAAAAGCTGCTTCTGCTTTTGCTTGATCCACTCGGTGACTTCTTGCATGTAGCGGAAGTGTTGGTTCGTTTCCACCAGACGAGTCTCCAGAACTGTCTTGGACATTCGCGTCACAGACTTTTCTTCGATGGGGAATGAAATGGAAGCCAGGACAGAAAGAAGGCGATTGTGAAGTAAAGTACGAATATTTATCCAGCGTTGGTGAAGATGCTGCACCCTGAAAAGAAACAAATAAATTATTACGTCAGTTAATCTTGTGGGAAGATCTGCACATGCAGCATTCATAGAAATAAATAAATAATAGGGAGATTGCGATTTTCCGTTTTCGTAACGTACGGAAAAATTGCAGAAAATTTTATTTGTAAAAAATCGTATGCACGCGCACACTATGATTTTTTTTTACAAATTTTCCGTCACCGTAACGTAAACCGTAAAACGGAGATTTCGATTTTCCGTTTTCGTCACGTACGAAAAATTCCGGGAAAAAAATTTCCGTCCGTAACGGAAAACCATGACGGAAAATCATGCTTTTTTACGTTATGCTTTACGTTACGGTAACGGAAAAGTTGTGTGACAGTGTAAAAGCCACGTGCTGTGCGTGCGCATACGATTTTTAGCCAATAAAATTTTCCGTAATTTTTCCGTACGTTACGGAAACGGAAAATTGCAATCTCCCTAAAAATGCATGATTTTGCGTCTGGGTTTGTTTTCCGTACGTAACGGAACGGAAAATCGCAATTGCTGTAATAGTGAGATGGAAGAGATTTAATAAATAAAAATATTTCATGAGAAAGTAAATACATTTTATGAATTTCAGAGGCTTGACTGAATCGAGCGTCTCTGAGTGCCTGAGCATCGGTGAACATGGACTTGATGGTATCTTCTGTCATCAGCATGTCACGTTCCAATTGGTCACAATTGTGTTTGGCATCGAGTGGGTGAAGCCGATCGATTCGTTTGGCCTCTTCTTCAATTCGTTGTTCGATCTCATCCAGTCGAATCTCCACTTGTTTCGCTTCTCTGTGAATCTTCTCGGCGATTCGTTGTAGCTTTTCTAATTTCTTGATCTCCTCATGAATCGCTTGATCTTTCTCTTGATGAGACATCATCAGCACCTGCCAACTTCTCTCGATATTCTCGATGTGCAGCTCCCGGTCAATTTCTCCCTCACGAAAATGTTTCTACAAATTCACAAAACTCATTAAAAATTCTTCCTTTCTTCAGCGTTCATCAACGCATAAACATTCTCATGATTCTCAGCAATTAAAACAGCACCACATTTTAATTGGCTCTTCCGCAAAAAATTCCGTCATAATCAATCATCGACAAATAAGAAAATAAATTAAAAAAAAACAAACGAAGAGTCTGAAAGGCAGTAAATAAGAAGGTGAATAGATATTTGTCGGATGCTAATGATGAAGCATGAACATGTTGGAAGAAGCGAGATAATTGATAAAAGGATGAAACTACTCACTTCGACGTCTCTGAAGAGATGAGCGAGTCTTTGCTTCTCATGAGCTCGGGGAGGGACTTCTTCGACACGAAACCGATTCATGTCAGTAGCCATCTTCCTCATTTCGATCAACGAAGATGAAAAATGACGATCCTGCATGATGGAAATGTTCTGACGAGTCCAAGAGTACAAAGTCGTCGCTACTTCTCGGTACTCTTCCCACTTTTTCTGCGAGTCCTGAAAAACAAACAAAAAAAAAACGCATTAGCCATAATATAACCATGCACCATGCACCTTCCATTACACAACAATCACTAATCTTTGTCTACTTAATAAAAATGAAGATCTACCTACACATAATACGAAGAAAGGGATCAAAGTTAATGGAAATTGCAATTGTGGCAAGTGGCAACCCTTTAATTTAACTACTGCATCAAAAACATTCGTAAAAATATCGTAATCGAAACCAAATGGACAAAGTTTTGAGGTACTTCGACAATATCATAAATTTCTGAACAAAAAACGAGAATCTCAATAGAGAAATAGCAATAATTTCCAAATGACAACACTTTTCCATCATATCCAACTTATTTCTTTCATTCATATAGAACTTTTATAAAAAAGAGATTGCACAATGATAGGAATAATATAATAATAGTGTGCCATTGAAGAATGAGACTTGCTTGGTCCACTTGATTTTTCAAGTAAGAAAAACTACCGCTATCGACATGAATTCCCATTATGATCACAAAAAGAAGTAAAACGCGGAATGTTTACAGAGAAAGCCTCATCATCACAAAAATCTCAATTGACTTAATCCATTTGAATGACTAAGATAAAAATGCTAGAAAAAAGTAATCTCTTTGATTGGAGGCGTCAAAGGAAATCTTAGAAACGGGGACATGTCTTTGCAAGAGACGAAAAGACCACCGAGGGAGGAGAGTAGTGTGTTGTGTGTAGGCAAATTGCATTTGCATTATTTATAGTGGACATGAGGGACATAAAATAATAAATGTGACAGTGCCACAGAAAAATCGACTAATCCCTGGGACAAAGAATTAAGGAATGACAAAGTGAGGAAGGACGTGTATACATAAGTTAAGGGCGGGCAGGCATGCAGCACTAATTTCAATGCTATTTAATCGTTCTTTCTTTCTTAGATCTTTTTCTTACCGTGTCATAGAGAGGATGAAGTCTGGGTGGTTCTGGGAAGGCATCGTACAGCGAAGAAATATAAGTTATCAAAGATTTCTCATCTGGCTGGGGAGTGTCCACATCTGTAACATCACATCAAAATATCACAAATAAATAAACATCCAACCAAATTACATTATTCCTTCTCGCAGACGACAAAAAATAATAAATCTTTCGACTCCTACGATACTCTTAACTTTTTACACTACTGAAGACTCCCTTTTCTTCATCTCTTAACGATATTATACAACAGCAGATCACATGTATACATACATAATACACACGGCATTCATATTCAATTATTATTTTCTTCTCCAAATGCATCATTTAATGTAGCCGACAAAAGTGAACTTAAGGTTGGCGTAACCTGCTCCAGTTAAAGTAGTGTGTTTTCCCACTTTACCACCAGAAAGCAAACGCCTGGATGTGTAATGGATGAAAATGTGTCAAGTTGATTGACATGGACAGATTAACTATCCACGAGCCTCACAACCCTCCAACATTTTCTAAATTTTCATCTGAAAGGCTGTCACATGTTTTTGAGGCAAAAAGGCCTTTTGCGCCTTTTTATT